>JALPQI010002398.1:0-89840 GCA_025490895.1 Thaumatotibia leucotreta
TAGCCCACTGATAACCGCATGATAAAATGTATGCCACCAGTACCAATGTTTTACTTGTACTTTATAATGGTGTGTATGTATTTCATACCGACCTAGCATAATAACGGAATTACGATGGTTGTTTGAAAACTAAAGTAAGTATCTATGTGATACAGATAAAAAAAAAACAACCAACTTCAACAGATTTCTCTTAGATTTGTGGTTTCCAGCATTGGTTTTCTATCATCAAATACTACTTTTTGAATGCAAAATCTTGTAAATGAATGAAAATGATCAAAAGCGCCAGGTACATGAAGAGTACACATTTGAAGAGATCCGTCGATTTCTCCAAGATCTCACTATTCTCGGAGATATCAGGTAATATACATTTAAAAAAATATATTCAGTCGAATTGAGAACCTCCTCCTCCTTTTTTTGAAGACGGTTAAAATAGTTTCTATGCATTTATAATAATGGGAACATTAGTCTATAGAAAAATAACGGCCTTTAACCCTAAATGCCGTCGTATACCGTCAGAGGAAAAGGTAGGTCAACACACATCAATTAAGACCGCATCAATATCGATCCAAGTCGCGGACACAGACTCGCCCATTGCATAAATTATTGCTAAGTGTTTCAATTATAAAAGTAAATCGATAAGCACCTGCAGTAATTGCTGCACCATTCCATCGACGCGAATTGTCGGTTAAAGTTTTCCCGATACCGGAAAACATCGTGATACGAGCGGCGGACGTCCGGCGTCCACCATCGATGCCGCGATACGACGCCATCCAATGCATCCGGCTACGCCATTCCAATAAATCATGCAAAACGATATTTAATTGGTACTTTTAAATTTCAGATTATCTCACACTATCAGTGTGATCGAACGTTTCATTTACACACAACGGCGTAAACGGTCATAGTCTATCAGATTGGTTTCTTTATCGCAGCACACGTTCGCTCAAGCATGAACAGATAAGAGCACTAGTTTATCGTGTTCGTTGCGCGCTGTCGTGACCTCTTTACTTCATTTTCTTAATAAACTAGTCTCCGTCTGCGTTAAAGCGAAACGACGCGTTTGTGTGTCTTAAAATGTACTTGACAATAATAACCGCTATTGCGGTTTTAGTGCTCACTGTTAAAATATATCAGAAACTAACGTGTGCAATTTGCCGGTCTAGCGCTCACATGGTCGGCAAGGTTGTGATTGTGACGGGTGGGAACAGCGGCATAGGATTAGAGACGGCGAAAAACTTGGCAGAGAGAGGCGCTCGGGTGATTCTCGCGTGTCGGAGCGCCCGCCGCGCTGCGAGTGCCAAAGAAGAAATCATCAAATTCTCCGGGAATACCGACGTGCACTACGTACCGTTAGATTTGTCATCCTTCCGCTCCATAAGGGAATTCTCCGAACATATTCAGAAGACGGAGAAACGTATCGACGTCCTGATTAACAATGCGGGCGCCGGGGGACTCGGTAACTACAAGACGGAAGACGGTCTCCACGTCGGCATGCAAGTCAATTACTTCGGACCTTTTCTTCTTACCTGCCTGTTGCTACCCAAGCTGAAGAGCTCAGCGCCGAGTCGGATCATAAATCTATCTTCCGTTATCCACAAGTACGGTGAAATGGATTTCGATAACTTGAATATGGAGAAATACTGGAGTGATTATTTAGTGTATGCGAATAGTAAATTGTACCTTAATTTGATGACGCTTGAGCTGAGTGAAAGACTGAAAGGTACAGGAGTGACGGTGAATGCTGTGCACCCTGGTATTGCAGCTACTAATTTATTCCGGAACATACCTATTGCGGCGGTGCGTACTGTTGTGGAGAAGGGAATAGGGTTCATGTTCCAGAGTGCTGTGGAGGCTTCGCAAACCGTTATCCACCTGGCGGTGTCGCCGGAGGTGAGCGAGGTCAGTGGCCGCTATTTCAGCGACTGCCGACAGAAACAGCCGTCCCGGATTTCACAGGATCGCGAAATTGCGAAGAAACTTTGGACACATTCCGCAAGATTAGTCAAATATTCCGACTCTGACTGATTAAATTTGTGTTATGAAAGTTGCTGAGGTATACTCGATTGTTCAGATTTATTAGAGCTGAATTGTCATGACAATCTATAGATAAGTAACAGGTAGGTCAAGTTTAGTAAATGAAACGGCGGGCCAAGTGAAACAGATCTTATGTATATGTATGTAATACTTCGATATAGGGAAATACAACATCATTTTACTTATCCATCTTGATTTATTTAGTGTATTTTGTTGTTTTAGTCTGTTTATTTATTTATTAAATAGTCTCCGACCTGTATGTACTTACACAAATTGAGCGATTAGCCTTGAAAGTCTGTCTTATAAATATCTAGGGAAATACGATGTTATAAAAGGTGCATAGGTTTCAATTTAGAATGCAATTTTATTATAATAGGATCTATGTATTTAAAATCAATATGAAATAAACAGAAATTAATACTAAGGTGTTTAATTAATTTGACTTCCACATTTGCCGGGAACATTTACCCGGAATACATATATAATAAATACATTAATTAAAAAATTAAAAAAACACGACTGCCGTTTTAAGCGAACTGAAAAGTAACAAATAATATTTTTTTCAGGTTAATTATTGTAAGCGTATCTACATAAGTATAGGCGCTTGTCTTATTACTTACTATATTTTGTTTCAATTGCAGTCGGGGAACCTCCATATATTTATATTTTCCGTAATGAAAGGTTCCCCGACTGCAATTGAAACAAAATATTGAAAGTAATAAGACAAGCGCCTATACTTATGTAGATACGCTTACAATAATTAACCTGAAAAAAATATTATTTGTTACTTTTCAGTTCGCTTAAAACGGCAGTCGTGTTTTTTTAATTTTTTAATTAATGTATTTATTTGAAACCTTTTAGTGAATATGAAGATTCCTTGAAGTTGGATAGAGTTTCAAAAACTGACTTCGCAGAGGGCTGAAGCTTCGCTCCGGGGGCCCGAGGAGTTCCCATCCCGCTAATTTTGGGGGCCGGAACATAACTGGAACCAGTGTAAATCTATGTGTTGATCGAGTCCACAGGGCGAGCTTCAGGGTGGGAGGCCGAAAACTGAGCTCGCAGAGGCCCGAACCTTCACTTCAAGGGCCCAAGCATGTCGTTTGCAAATTTAAGACGAGGCCGAAGGCCGAGCTGCGAAAAAATTGAACTACCATGCTTCTTCGAATACCCCAGCATCTAAAAAACCGACATCCGCGTAGGGCCCAAGGCACCACGAGCGAGCCCACACGGTACAACCGTCCCTCTTAACTGATTTAATAATCGAACCGGAGGGCCCAACGTGCAACGATTCGCTTCGAACTCCAACGAAGACTTAAAGTTCGCGAGGCGGAAGGCCGAGTCACCACAGCCCAGCACTACCATGTCAGCCGACGGAATAGTGTAACGTTAAAATGGATGTACGACGATCGTTTCGACCACCTGCAAAGGACAACGTACTCCGCGTAGGGACGAAGGCCCGAATCGTTCCTCAGAGAGGCGCTGGTTTGCAAGGCCAAAAGCCGAGCCCCTGGCCTGGACCACCGGAGCCAGTGGCACAGACTTTAACTTAGAGGGCCCAAGTGTCACTTGGAAGAAATTTAAAGTATGGCCGAAGAAGGGTCGAAGGCCTGGAGCGTAACTATCGGAGGTGCTTCAAGCGCGAGCCCGATGGTCAAGTGGTACCGTCCTTCTTAACTGCCTTAACAATCGAAGCCAGAGCCCAGCGCTACCACACTACGTGTTGGAATAGTGTAACATGAAAACGAATCGGAGATCCGTAGATCCGACGATCGTTTCCACAACCTGCGAAGGCTGTAAACCGAGCTCCGCGTAGGGCCCAAGGCCCGAAGTGTCCCCCAAAGGGGCACCAGCTTGCAAGCTACCAGAGCCCAGCACTTCTTCGCTATTCAATGGAAAAGTGTAGCATTAAAACCAACCTCAGGGCCCCAGGCCCGAAAAATGGTTTCGAGAAAATGCGTGATCCGCGTAGGGTCAAAGGCCTGGAGCGCGGCCACCCAGCGCGCTTGCCTGCGAGCTGCGTGAGATTCAAGTTTCCAGGCAAACCTACCTTCATTCATACCAACTCCCCTGCGCAAATGTAAAGGCCAAACCCGACCCTTTTTTTTTTAAGCTCGTTTTCTAGTGACGTTGTTGTAGGTATCATGTGCCTAATTACTAATTTGACATTTAACAAAAATTGTAGGCTCATATTTTGGATGAAAAAACTGTCCTACATCAAATGTCTCATACACGATACGAGACATTTAATGTTAAGATATTTCAAGTTTTAAATTTTATGCGCATGTACACGTATAGCAATTTTGTTTGGCCACAATTGCTGTTATGATTGTATTTTATGGACATTCCTCTGATATGCAAATCATATTATACGTTCTTTTTTTGATATTGTATTCTGGCAATTCTCCGCAACAAGGGCCCAATACTTGTTGGGAACTTCTCATACATGTTTGATTTTCTTCGCAGCTGTATGCAAGTTCCCTCACGATGATTTCCTTCACCGTAAAATACTGTGTATACAGTACTGGACAAAATGTTAAGTTCGCACGACGATTTTGATACGAATTCGGCTGTGTGGGCTATCATTTTTCTAGCATTTAAGTCGACACTTGTTTCCAACTGATATAAATAGGACTGATTGAGCTATTTCTTATTAATTAACCGTTACTGTCGAACAGTTCGGACAACTGAGGCAGCTGTGGAAGCTTTTGGTAGTCATGTCATCATCAAAATATGACAACTTCACTTGCCTATGAATTATTATCGGTTCCAATATTTAAAATTGTTCAGATTCTATGGGAAATTAATATTAACTAGCTCTTGAAATTTTACTGTTAACACTGAAAAGATATCGCCCGATAGTCTATTTTGTATCGAAATCATGGAGAGAACTTAAACTTTTGACTGGTACTGTTTACCAAACGATATATCGTACACAAGTTTTATTTGAAAAAATCATCGGTTACGAGCCGGGGATTGAACCCACGACCGCTGCGTAGCAGCCGTGCATTTTACCCCTTAACCACAAGCGCGTATATATAAAGTATCTGTTTCAGAATACACACTTAGCGGTCAAGAAGATGTGTCAACTGTGACAGTCCTGTCACGGCTTAGGCATTGAAGAAAAACTTCAATAGTGCGATGTAGAACATTTCGAGTTTTCTCTTCAAACATATACTTAAACATATAACTTGTATATATATTTACAATCTGCATACAAAATGCTTTAATTTGATACCCAAATTATAGCATTTAGATGACATATTATTCTTTGCGCTTTAATTGTATTTTAATGAATCTGGCTGTTCTAGAATAAGTAACAAACCTATAAGTTATATACATGTTAGTAATCGCTGTTTGAAGCTCTTCATTTTGATACCAAACTCGATAGGTTTCTCTCATATTTATTTTTTTTGGTTAGACAATATTTAATTTTTAGGCCGCCATATTGTTTTTAACGTGACGTCACATATCCTATGTTACCCGCGACGTCACGAGGATTCAAATGATACCTTACACTATTAAAAACGGTTAAGTGGTCGCGAAGATCTGCGCGTTTAAAGAAAATATGAAACATACATAGGGGCTGAACACATATACTCTCCTTTTGGCAGTCGTGTAAAAAACATTGAACTTGACAAAAAGATAATTGTAAAAAAAACCTAACCTATTGTGTACTATTACGTCAAAACATACCAAGTCTCAGTTTCCAAAGCATGCTTCCAGTTCCAACACTACTAAAACCGCTTTACAACCAAAATGTGCGACAATCCTTCACTATTAAGTTCACTTGCGTCCATACGAAATTCCGATGAAAATAGCAAAATGCCGGATCTGTGGATACTGTTAGGCATTTTGACTTGTTATCGCCTTCCTTTTCTCTCAAAACGAAACGATCACTATGACCCATCGCTGCTAAGCATTAAGGTTCATTTTCGCTAATCACATCGATGAAAGATACGCTGGGTAGTGACGTGTTCGCAGGAATTTCGCAGGCGCTTTTATCGCAAAGTCATGTAGTGCTGTCGGATGTACACGCTCAATGGCTGCCTGTATCGTGGCAGATCGACAGAAGCGTCAAATCTAATACAATTTGCCGAAATTGGGCTGGCTTTCGTATACGTCTCGTTATTTGCCTTTGACAACATAAATTATATCTTCATTTCTGTTTTATCAAATTTATTCTGGAATACTGTTAAAAATGGCAGGGCGAGGAAATACCGCCATCATCTTCGGTACAACGTCACAAGGGCCGATCTTAAATACCTATAGATTAGGTTAGTTACATTTAATTGCATATAAATAAGAAAGTAAATAAAGATATTAAAAAATGGTATAAAACGTTAGGTAAAGGTTTTTTTAACACCTACTCTACTAATTATAAAAGGGCTATCGGATTTGATAAATAACAATGTATTTGTCAAATTTTAATACCTACGGACAATATTTTTGTTAGAAAAAATATGAAAACCAAAACGAAGAATTAATTTCATTCAAATTCAATCTTTTTATTGTAAATTGCAAGGTGTCTACTCGTACAGTAAATTCTGAGCAATGATACATTTTAAACTTATGAGTGTCACAGAATAATTAATAGTAGTACCTACTATTAAACTACTAACATGCTAACACTTCTATTCCACTCACTTGCTTTGATTTTTGCGATAGACTCTATGTCTATATAAAATAAGAGTGATGACATGTAAAGGTGCGTTCAAACTAAAAGAACATTCGCTATTCTAACACCCTACTCTACGAAATTCTATCGTTACACAAAACGTGATTGGTTGATTTCGTAGAACGGGGGATAGAACAGCGAATGCTCTTTTGGTTTAAACGCACCTTAACAAAAGCTACATGAAGCAAGTGAGTGGATAAGTACTAACATGCCGTGTTTTAGAGCTAATTTGCTGTTTTTATATTAACAGGCATTTACTTTTTTATGTAATTTATATAAATAATATTGTATTATACTTCTAGATCGGTGTTAAAATAAAATCCGTTTTTAAAGTATGGATACCTAATATTTTCTTCGGTTACCGCGAGGATTACACATGAAATAAAACTATGAAAACGGATAAACTCGCGTATATTAACGAATTTTAGCTTCATTCCGACGTTTCGAACACTTTACAGGGTTCGTGGTCTGCGGATGACTGACAATGTAGGAAATTTGATAGATCTACCTCCATCAAAATAAGAAAGATAAGTACAAAACTACCCACAAAGAAAAATATACTAATCCACAGACAATACATTTTAAGGCAGACCGCAGACCACGAACCCTGTAAAGTGTTCGAAACGTCGGAATGAAGTTAAAATTAGTTAATATATGGATACCTATTTTATTTAACTGGGAATTATTCCGAAAAACAAGACATTACGTCAATATTTTTATTTTTATTTACGGTGACTACGTATATGTATTAGGAATAATAGTACTAAATCTTAATCTATACTAGCTGGCTAGAATAGGTACTAAAGCGACTAAAATTCCTTTGCAGACGCTCAAAATATCTCGTGGCAATTTCAAATTAGCCGTGTATAAGGCACGTTGGCTATAGTGTGCTTGTAGAAAAATAACCTGACCCGATTCTGTCACGTTTGCGTGCGACCTCTATATCCGGTCACACAAAACTACCCTTACTAAGAGTATTTTACGGTGTTTGTATGCGATTTTGTAACGCGTTTTTTTTTGTTCATTACCACGAGACTATTATGCCAGAATAGCAGACAAACATGCGTCTGCTACAAGATAATCGAAAATGACTCCACTATTTATACGCAGTTCGTCAATAACTTGGGAATGGAAATGACTTTATTGTTACGACTGAATAATCGCATAGAACTACCCTTTAACGGACGGAGGAGGTTCTCATTGAGGGTTTTCGATATTTTTTGCTGCAACCAGGCGGCGCTTTTGAGGGTTAGGTCCAAATAGCTGTCAGATTCATAGGTTACTGAACATAAAATAGGTATGAAAATTCTATTGTAGGTACTTCGAAGTATTCCTTCTCCGGAAGGAAAACATCGCCGGTGGCCATAGTTTTCGGTGAAGGAAAACATCGTGAGGAAACCAGCATAAATCCGTGAAGAAATTCAAAGGTGTATGTGAAGTTCCCAACCCGCTTAGGGCCATCGTGGGGACTATAGCCCAATCCCTCTCATATATGAGAGGAGGCCTGTGCCCAGCAGTGGGACATTTATATAGGCTAGAATATATTTGGAAGTTTATTGATTTTGTAATGGATTACGACTAGAAAACGGTCGCTGACCTGAAAATTTAGCTCTAAAACCACAACTCTTATTTTATTATTTGGTGATTAATTTCTACGTGAGTTTCTCGAGCCCGCAAACATTGACTATCATCTCTGATACCGCAACATCGCGCAAGCATAATGCGGCTGCCTAAAAAGGTATTGTTTTCAGAGTTTATGTATGTGAGTTTCGGCGAACCCCTAGAAATATGCCGGACTATTAAAAAGTGGAATTCTTTACCGGCACATGTGTGTCCTCTAATACCTATAAGTTGGGACCCTTTAAACGAAGCGTGAAGAAGCGTCTAGCGGGCCAGTAAGGCGGTAGCAACTAACAGGTTACTGCTGGTCTCCTGTTCGTTGCCGCCGCGATTTGGGCTCTACTTTTCACTTACGATCTGTGGAGTGGAACCATTTTGTTGTGCCAATATAAAAAAATGCTTCAACCAATTTTGGTGTATAATTAAGATATCGTTTAATCTGTAGGTATGCGTAATTGTAAGTGCATGTGTGTGTGGCGGTGTGTGGTGTGGTTATAGGATTATAACGTCACGTGGAAAATACTATGTCGATATTTTTTAATTTTGCTTGTATTATCATTACCTAAATGTTGAAATTCAAACTTAACTGTACCTGTGTCACTATCAAAAAATACAAGAACCTTTGTTTGTGGTCTAATCGCCGCGACCATTTTATTTTCATACAAATTGTATGGAAAGGGTCATGGAAATTAGACGTGGGAGTAGACTTTTTTCAAAAAGTGAGTGGACCTCTACCTACTTTGAGACAGGACATTGGTAAGGGTAATTAGGTAAGGACGTGGTAAATTATTTAATAGTCCGCTTTCTGAATATGACAGCATTTTTATTTAAGGTTGTATTTCACGAGCTTTTATTTACCTTTCAATATTTGCGTTTGCTTCGCATTCAGCAATTTCAGCATGCACTGCTGATATCTACTGAAAATGGACAAAAAAGTGGGTACACACCAATGGCTTATGTTCACATAATATATGTAATTATGACGATTTCGTTGGAAGTTTCATCAGCATCATCATTTTCAGCCATTACTCTTGTTGAGCATAGGCCTCTCTTCTTTTACGCCACTGGTCGGGACCTTTTTTTTTAGGGGGACAGAAATGCTTTACGTATACCGCCCGGGTGCGGGAGGAGACCCGAACGGATACCTATGTGGGACTCCCGTTTGATAAATGTGGCCTACGGTATACCCACTAAAACCCCCCCATGTGCCATCTCGTCAGCTTTTTGGAGGGGCTACGAGAACGCTCTCGCTCACATTCGCAACCCCGCCGGCGGCAGCTGCTTGCCAGCAGCTCCTTCGCGGGTGTCCGAATACCCTCCATGCTGGACGCGCCAGATGGTTGGGCCGCGCTTTCCTCCTTATACATTTTACAACCTCATGTGCTCATAAAGGCCTATGTTCAGCAGTGGACGACTTTAGGCTGAATTTTCATATTATGAGACTGAGAATAAATATCGTACTTAATACCAGGGACACTCTAATACGGTCAGTTCCAAAATGTGATATCATTTTAATCCTCGTGCCTGCGTTCTGAAATGTATAACTAGATATTATGAGGCGCCGTACGTAGAAAACTGACCACCATCTGTCATGTTATCTGTCTAAGAAATAATTATATCCACGACGTGACATACATTATTAACGAAAATCTTTCTGTATCTATGCTTGTTCCAAGATTATTTTACCCAAAAGGTTCATCCCATTTTTCTAATCTCTAGTTGGGAATTTTAAAATGTGCAATTTTATAATTGCCGCGTGGTGACGGCAGCATGAAATGAATAGGTACACTTGTCACCATCCCCTATGTCGACTCTTAGGATATCTACGGGACCATTTGGGATGGTGACAAGTGCGGGAGTGTATGCAGAAGTTGTAGAATATTCGTTTATACAGGGTGGAACGGAATGACGATCCTTCCGGCTACCGACCGAGTCTACCAAACCTTACGATGAACTTTCAGTTGAGTATGAGACCAACACCGAAATATCTTTTAAAAAATTAACCCCTCATACAAAGTGAGTGATTAGTTAGTGTTCTACATATAGTATGGAAAAGTAAATTTTCCATGTACGTTTTCGATATTGGTCCCATACTGAAAGTTCATCATAATGGTTGGTAGACTCGGTCGGCAGCGGGAAGGATCGTCGTTCTGTTCCACTCTGTAGAAGATGGGTAGCAGCATCATCATAGAGACACTATGTAGTACTACGATCGTCAACTCAGCGTGACGATAATTATGGGTAGTTACCGCCAGCGTCCAGTCTCTCAGTCTAGCAATGGACTGAGAGAATGATGATGATAATATAATTGTAAGTACCAAATATAAAGTTCCTTAATAAATATCCGATTAAGCACGAACAGAGAAATGTAAAAATAAACTTTATTTTTAAGCTTAAAAATAACGCTCCGACGATATTTTATAAAATTCATCTATACCTAGGTACTTATTCTTATCGAACAATTTTAATTCGTTTTTTTCGATTTGTCCTATGACTGAGGTTGAACTGTCTGCAAACTTGTGCGATTTGTTTACTTTTGAGGATTCCACGTCTCGGAAAATATTTATGAAACTCTCATAAATGCTCATAACGTTACTAATTTCGCTTTTAATAAAAATGTGTCTGTGGCTGTCTACTATTTAGAATACATTGGACATGATCGCATTATGAGTAAAAATAATCTTTAATATGACTTTGATTCAACTCTCATTAAGCAGACTTAATGTCATATGGATAAGTTCGCCTTTGTACCTGTTTCGAATTGTTCTGTGTATTTTTTTACCTATGTTTTGTGCACAATAAAGAATTTAGACACATACATATACTGGGTGTTACATTAGTCGGGATACAAATTGTGAAAAACCTGTTAATATGGAACTATGGAACCTATATGAAATACGCGAAAAAAAATTACGGTTTTCATACAGATCGGTACAGAAGTGTTCATGATTTTCAGTCTCGTTTCATTATTACGTAAACACATTTGTAAGAGATCAGTCTGAAAAAATGTATACCTACATATTAATGAACTCGAACTGTACTAGTCTTAAAAAAAATTGTCTTATAAAAAATAGTCTTATAAAAAAGATTTTCATATGGGTCCCGAAGGAAACCTTGTTCAGAAAGACTATCTTAACAGGTTTTTCACAGTTTGTATCACGACTAATGTAACACCCGGTATAGTACGGTCCATTCATCCTTAGTTGTCTTATCTAGTAAACAACTTTCTAACCTAAAAGTACACGTTTTCTGTTGTAATCTGCTTGATTAAACATTAAGAAATTTACTAATCAGTAATCACTACTGACGGACTGCACAAATACGGACCCAGCATATTTTGTTTTAAATTTAACTTTTTAAGTAAATTTTTGCTATAAAACCAAACATTTTGAAAAACGTGATTTAAAAAAAAACTCTCACATATTGGACTAAGGTAAATAGGGTTCAAACTCTTCCAATTAGTCTCCTTTACCACCTCCAGAAATTCCTACATCGTTATCCCAAACACCCTGTATAATTATGTGTATCATCATCATCTTCGTCAGCCTATGATAGGCCACTGCTGGACGTAGGCCTCTCCTATTAACCATGCGTATACCTCCTAATGCGTCTACGCATTAGGAGGTATCCCATAATCGCCACGCTGGGCAAGCGGATTGGCGATCGCAGTGTGTGACCACTATGATGACGCTGCGGCATCATCAATCTTTTTTTAAATAATGGTCAGTGACACTTCAATCCCTTAGTCGACTCTTACGACACCCGCAGGAGGAGTTGGGGTGGTGACAAATGTATTCTTACTGTCACCACACGGCCAAAATGTGTGTATGTTACGAGTTTATTACTATCACGTAATGTGAAACTGTGCACCTCTAGAACAATATTGCAAATACTTCGTTATTCTTTCTTACCTATGACCTATAAGGCGCCGATAAATCTTTCATAATGGGCAACTATATATAAATTATGGGAAAACTATTAAGAATATGTATGAGATAGGTAGAATCGGTAGATAGTAAAATTATGTGGCTGGCTGGCAGGTAATTTTGGTTGAAGAATGGCCTTTTTTCCCAGCAGAATAACAGTAATGCACTCCGTGAATATAATTTATAATAATAATAATAATAAGTGAGTCACTCAGGCATATTATTTCCGGTTGTTCTCAGATTGTTAACACCGAGTACTTGCACAGACACAACCTCGTAGCCAGGATTATACACCAGCAGCTTGCTCTTCAATACGGCCTTGTGGGCTTCGAAGTGCCGTACTATAAGTACACACCTGCGGTAGTTCTCGAAAATGGTCGTGCCACGCTCTATTGGGATCGATCTATCATCACGGACAGGACTATTGTAGCCAATAAGCCTGATATCGTGCTGATAGATCGATCCCAGCGCCGGGCAATGCTCATCGACATCACCATCCCCCATGACGAGAACCTCGTGAAGGCCGAGAAGGACAAAGCCAGTAAGTACCTTGACTTGGCTCACGAGGTAACCGACATGTGGGAGGTTGATTCGGCGATCATTATACCGATAGTTGTTTCTGCGAACGGTCTCATAGCGAAGAGTCTCGATCAACACCTCAAGAGGCTCTCGCTAGGTGGTTGGGTCAAGGGTCAGATGCAGAAGGCGGTAATCCTGGACACGGCGCGCATAGTCCGGCGGTTCCTCTCCCTGCAGCCCTAACCACCGGCAGCTTGGGCCCGCCCCGTTGCCGGCGGCACCCTAGGTTAGGTTTTTTATAAAGTATTTATGTGTTTTGTATTGTTTTTGTATGTTGTATTATATTTTAATTTTATAAATATTGTTATAAAAAGCCTAGCCTAAGAGACATGAGAAATAAAGAGTATAATAATAATAATAACCCCGCGGGGGCAGCTTGTGGCGAGCTGACGGTGAGTGGCGACACCGCGGACCCCTATTCCAGAGGGCCCTTTTATATGGCCCTCGCCTCTTTGCTTGCCTTGACCGGCCGGCCAGAGTGGATTCGCAAGAGCGGGACCTATGCTCCAGGTTGGAAGTGTAAAATGTCATAACGCCGGCGGCCCTTGAACGGATTACCGGGATCTGGCTACCGCAGTCTCACCTCTCGACAACCTCAAAGCCGCTCTGAAGTGTTGCGCTATTGTCGCACTGTGCGTGCGGCCGTTTGTAGGGCCCACTAAATGAGTTGGCGAGTCACCACCTGCCTTTTACAATTTTGAGACTGATTGTCACGGCAGGTGTCCGCTAGTCTCCTCCCATAACCCAGTATCCAGTCCATCCAATATACCATCCATAGCCCATGACCTTAGTTTCCATCGCAGTCACAGTGCTGCACTGCAATAGTCTTTGCACCTGGCGGGGACCATCTCCGGACGTATCATATTGTGCGGTCGGGGATGGTATCCGCCACGTGTATCCCTTGCTTTATAATAATTGTCTTAAAGGGCCTCTGCGCTGTTGGCTTCGGCCCCACGCATGCCTCCCAAAGGCCCGGGACCCCATGGTCCCGAGATATGGCAAAGACATACAAATAATAATAATAATATTATACAGAATGATGATTATACATACCTACAGAATTTATTCTCCGTTAATAGTTATTTGTTGTACAAGGGAGGAAAGTGGTTGTTTGATCATCGTGCCAATATTGAGACCCGAGCTAGCGAGAGATTCCATAGTTGAACCACGACACCACGAGCGAAGCGAGTGGTTTAATAATGGAATCTCGAGCGTTGGGAGGGTTTCAAGGCACGATAATTAAACAAACTTTGCTCCCATGTGTAACACAACATTTTTCCCCACACTAAAGCGAGGAAGCAGCTACGAACGTGTAAAATAAACAATCAATGCAACAAATCAGTTTTTTATAATAACAATAAAACCTACCTACGTTAATTAAATTGTCAAAATATCTATGACGTTTAAGTATAGAATCTGTATCCGGCAGCTAAAACATCAATCATTTAAAAAAAATGTGTGACGTAAACTTAAATTGCCTACTTTTTGGTAAGATATTACGAAACTTTCCTTACAAAACTGGCCTACAACCGCGAAAATCGAAATTCGTCAATTTCGAGCATTTTCCCCTCTCACTCTAATGACTGTAACAAAGAAAAATCCGCGAAATTTTCAAATTTCGATTTTCGCGGTAGTAGGCCTGTACATTCGAGTATTTTTTATAAGTTGGCAACATTGACGTACAAGACGTCAGTGTTTGCGGGTTGTGTTCTGAATGTAAAAGTATACTATCTGGTTTTTGTCCAATATGATAAAATTTTGCGATAGGTTTTTATGAAATACTAATTTATTATCTTGAATAAATGAAATAATCTGGTGTATGATAAAATTTTCATGGCGGCCCTCAAAAAATAATCAGCCATACCAGCGTTTGACGTTTCATGGTTTTGAACGTTTCACAAGTGATTAAAATGCAACTTTCCTCACTGAAATTAGTGAGGGAAGTAGGTGTTTCCGAGCTCGTGTGGGGAAAAATTTAGTAAAGGTTAATTCTGAAGTCATATTGATGAACTTTCACTATAAGCGTTAATAGACGTTCGAACATGGTCCACTCCGCACCGCGAACTTGGTCCGCTCCGTACCAAATTCGATGGTGTGTTCAGCGGTCCGCCGACATTATTATTATTATTGACGGTGCGGTCGGTTCGATGGTTTTCCCACAGGATTTGGTGCGGTCCTTACCAAGTTCGCTCGTGTGGACGGCGCCACCGCACCGTACAGCGCTTACTTGTAGGTAATTAATTAAAAGTAAACAAACAATTCGTAAATTTTCGGGTATTTATGAAATTTATAGACATAACAGTGTCTCATAAATAATAATGTGCCAAAATGTAATTATTTTTATTATTATTGTTTTTTTTTTCAAATATTAGTATGGATAATAATGTTATTTTCTGTTTATGTATGTAATAATAATGTTGTAAACAATGTGACATGTAAAATTATTGTATTTTATCAATAAAATTTGATTGATTGATTGATTGTAGCGACGATGGTTGCCACAACTACCGTAAACTGGGGTTACTTTGAACTTTGGGGTTACATTGATAACTTTATATTTTTTTATCGCGAATATCTTCCGTTACCAAACGCATCTGTATATTTTTTTTTCGTCTGGCAAGAACGATAATTATCCTTATTAATTGTTTAGACACTTTAAATGAGTATTATCGTTAGAATAGCGTATCACGTGTTTATATTTACGTATACTTTTTGCTATTTTTCGTGTATAAAATAACTTCTGAACTAACAATAAGGGTAGTGAGGTAAACGGTTCTTAATCACAATTAACTTGTCACAAGTGTGTTTAGGTATACAAATATAACGTTGTTGGGGTCTTCAATTCAAACTAAGTACTTATAACAAATTTTTTTATTCAATGGGGTGTCTTTGATCATCTACATGGGGTCACATGGAGCATAATCTTACGTATAGTTGGTTATGGTATGTCTATCCATTTGACTGTATAATTTATAAGAAGATTGTTCTCTCTTCAATGTTTGATTTTTGTTTTTAATAAAATTGAATACTGAAGTTTTTTTATAATATATCGGGGTTACTTTGATCACAAATATTTGATCAAAATAACCCCAAAACGACGTAAATTGTTGTAACTTTTGATACTGCGAACGGATTTATTTATTTTCTTAGGAGAAATTACTCCTGTAAGGGTTTACATTCAATTACCCTAAAAAAACATAAGGTATCAAAGTAACCCCAATGTCAGTTTAACTTTGATCACAACGTTTTATTTTTCTATCTTCATACATTTTTAAAGTATCGCTTAATTTTTTGATGTTACTATTTTATTTTTGGATTTTTTTACGCCTAATTTTAGAAGATATTGAAGTTTTAACTTTAAAATTGATCAATGTAACCCCAGTTTACGTAACGCGATTTTAGCTTTTTTGGATAAAATCGGAGGCATATCGACGTGATCACTGTCTGGTAGCACGAAACGCACTGGAGCGTTTTTGAACGGTGCGATGGTGTGGCGAGTCGAGCGCACGTACGGACCGGACCAAGTTCGCGGTGCGGAGTGGACCATATTCGAACGTCTATTAACGCTTTATGATGGAACCAACATCCGATTCGAGGAAAAATAAATTGATGTCCCATACATTTTCACCTACTAATATTTCAGGGTCTGTAGAAGTGGCATGGAAGAGCGAGATTTTGAAAGAGCCTCTTGCCTTATTTTGGTAATTTTAGAACAGATTTGTTGGGCTATGTAATTTTTAGAAGGAAAAACTGATGTCGCATAGAGCATTGAGCAATCATTTGACAGTTAACCGAAATCAACGGACTAAGAGATACCTGTACCGGGATTCGAACTCGGGACTTCCAGCTTTGCAAGCCCGGTCCCTGATCTACCGAAACCGTATTCTTATCTTAAACCATAATGTTAGTACCTACGGAACCTATTATTATTTGGGCAAGGCGTGCCAAGTTTAGGTAAGTCCTTAAAGCTTGGAGTCCATCATGGCACATGGCGTGCTTGTGTACACGCCACTGCACGCCATCGCACGCCACCGCACGCCACGTCAAACACAGGTCGCTCGTCTGGGAAATGTCGGCGGGATGACGGGCAGGTTTTGCCGGCACTTATGCCGTATCACTTAAAATAGATGGAGGTTTTCATTTACCTGAAAGCCACAAACTGTTAATTTGTACTTTGGATCAAAACGAACTTTTTAATTGTATTTACACTCTGTTCAATGAATACTGGTCAGTGGTAATTTTTCATAGAAAATACTGCGAAAGAGCTGACTTCAAAGACAATTTTCATATATTTACAGAATAGGTGTATTTTCAACATTACATTATATTGTAATTTTCCTGAATTAATCATAGAATAAAAACAATAAAAATGGTCGTTAAATCAATTTATGCTGGCAAATTTTTGGGGTGTTAAAGAAAACTACCGAAAATGTATGGAAATAGGGGCTTTTTAATCATGACTTGCTATTTACGAGTTTCCTGACGATAAAATTCATGATTTTTGGATTCGATAGAAAAATCAGGCAACTATCAATACAATTGGATTCTTTATTTATACCGTAAACATTTTAAAAATATTTTTGAAAACAGCGTGTTTACAATATTTTTCTATGACATATTATACAGACCCGTATAAGCTTTGGCCAAGACTGTAATTAATAATATGTATTTTCATAAGTAGATAGAAGACAGGCATAGAGGAAAATTCTCCATCGACAATATCGATTCCTCCATCGATATCAATCGGGCCAGTAGACAAATATACATAGTAAATATAGTAAATACATGTTTGTTTTGAAAGTATTATTTCCACTTAAAAATATATGTAGCCTTTTTTATTCTATGCAAAAAAATGTTTCATGTTGTTTTTCAGATTAGTTACCAGACGCTATATAATTGTAATATAAATGTAATCAAATGGACACAAAAATCGTTTTTTTTCGCAGTTCAAATGCAAATATTTCTCATTTCTGATTATTTAATATTGTATTGTTTTTCAAAATTACCAAATACATTAGGGCTTGTCCATTAATCACGTCATACGATTTTGGTATGTTTGAAACCCCCCAGCCCCCATGGTGATATTTGGTGATATTTTCAGGACCCCCCCCCCCCCTAGCCAATATCACGTGTATTTTTTTGCCAACTGAAGTAGTCCTTTTAATAACACTTGAATTTACGTACTTGTTTGCCAACTACGAGCTAAATGATCGCGAAGTTTTAAAACTTAGTATTTAAAAAGTATTTTATAAAAAAGTAAAGATTTTTTTACTGGCTATAATGATAATTGGTGATTTTTTCTTGACCCCCCCCATCCCCCTATACAGTATGACGTGATCAATGGACAAGCCCTTATAGGAATAACCGTAAACAAAAATTACTACATATCAGTTTCCCCATTTATGTCGTACCTAACTTCACTTCTCACTATCAGCACTACATAGTATAAAATAAAGTCACTTTTTCTGTCCCTATGTCCCTTTGTACGCTTAAATCTTTAAAACTACGCAACGGATTTTGATGAGATCTTTTTTAATGGGTAAAATAATTCAAGAGGAAGGTTTTTATGTAGGTATAGTCGTGTTTGTCAGCCTCCGTAGCCTAGTTGGTAGTGACCCTGCCTACGAAGCTGGAGGTTCCGGGTTCGAATCTCGGCGAGGGCATTCTTTGTGTATTTATTTATCATAAATGTTTGTTCCTTGGTCATGGCTGTCTATGTATTTAAGTATCTATATGTATCTATCTATTATATAATATATATCGTCGCCTGGTACCCACATCACAAGCCTTAATTGAGCTTACCGTGGGACTAGGTCGATTTATGTAAGATGTCCCAAGATATTTATTTATTTATTTTATTATTTATTTATTTATAGTACCCGTACGAAGCCGGGGCGGGTCACTAGTAAGTTATAAGTAAATCGTGAAGATCTAACTCAATAAAAACATGACAACTGGCGCCCATCCTCTGGGCGTGGTGACATAAGATTTACAGGAGGAGGAGGACCAATGTAATAAGTAAAAGAACTACGTATTTACCAAACTTGGAAAACGTTTAATTTTCAAAGAAAATAGAATACAGTACAATGTCAATGTATTTGGAGGAACTCGTAAAGTTGACGTCAGAGATATCATTACGGTTTATTAGGTGGCAAAAATTAGTTTAAGTATATTTACATGTAACCGTAATCTTTGACATCGACTGTACTGTTAAATAAAACTAACCTCGATCTAAAATAGCCGCTTAAGGGTGCGGCTCCACTGACGCGGAGCGGAGCGGAGCGGTGCTGTGCAAAATTGACCAATTACATTCTTCAAATTCGAATTCGAAACACTGTGATGCGATCTCAATGGCCTAGCTCCCACAGCTCCGATCCGCTCCGCGTCAGTGGAGCTGCACCCTAAGGCATAGGGTATAAGCTCCCAATTAAAGCCACCGTTTATTACTATATCTCATTATCAGCCTATGATGGTCCACTGCTGGACGTAGGCCTCTCCTATTCACTATGCGTATAAACGCATTAGGAGGAAATACCCATAATCGCCACGCTGGGCAAGCAGATTGGCGATCGCAGTAGTGTGTCCACTATGATGACGCTGCTGCCCATCATCAATCTTTTATCAAATAGTGGTCAGTGACACTTCAATCCCTTAGTCGACTCTTACGACACCCGCAGGATGAGTTGGGGTGGTGACAAATGTATTCTTACTGCCGTCACCACACGGCACATTACTATATCTATAAAGCCAAAAATATCCGACACTTCCCAGCACCTCTTTGATTTCCACGTACAAGACGTACAAATATATCTTCAATTTATTAGATTCAGAGCCCTGCCACAAAACCCCAAATAAATCGCGTCATAATAAAATCAAAACGCTCCAGTTTGGAGTTACACATAAGTTTGAAAGCAGATTTTTCTGAGCACACAAAGGATTTTCTGCAAAGTTTGTTAGGATGTAAAAAGGCCGGACGAGGAGACACGCTGGCCGGAGCGCTGACAAATCCTCGCGGCTCATTGGTCAATATGCTGCTAATAGAAAAATGGCGTATCTGAATAAGATACTCTTAGTTTATGTGACGTTGCTTTATTAAGTCTGGGATACAGCCTTTGGCCGTAGTATGTAGAAATTGGGAACTGAAATGAGTAATTTTGAATTTTATAGACACCATGTAGGGGCGATTTAAAACCAGAATTAATTATTGAATTTACATTATCGCGAGTCATACCAATACAATACATATGTGTACATAAATGGTTAAACTCGCGTAGACCACGTACATATTTAATCACTCCATTTGACATGTTTTGGAGGGACTAGGTCCCCATTATACAGCACTGAACCCGCGGCTTCTACGACACCTGTAGGCTTATGATGGCACCGCGTCTAATCGTATATCAGCATGGCTGTCCCGTTCGAACAAGTATGTAAGTGTGAAAGTGATGCGTAGCATGATAAATGGATAAGACGAGGGCATCATAAGCCACCTCAGTTTATACGTTAGTTTAACCGTTAATTTATATTTTAGCATTCCGTCAGGCTCCGTAGCCTAGTTGGTAGTGACCCTGCCTACGAAGCTGGAGGTTCCGGGTTCGAATCCCGGCGAGGCCATTATTTGTGTATTTATTTATCACAAATATTTGTTCCTTGGTCATGGCTGTCTATGTATTTAAGTATCTATATGTATATGTCGGAGATATGAGTTACTAAATCTGGAAAACGATAAGCAATGTTTTGCTTGGAGTGGTCTTTGCTTGGTCCATGCAGGTTTGCAGGTAGATGATACCAACCTATGAACAGGTGGCTGGTGACCTGACAGTATAAAAGGTCACTACTGCAGTGTTCATCAATTCATTCCCGTGTTAGACATAGAACGATTCACTCTTGTCTTGTTATGTGAAGGGTTTACATTCTTATGAAGGAAGTTATTTCTATGGAGTATGCATCTATGCATGGACGCAAGCTTAGAACTCTCCATTCGTTTTCTACTACTGCGTAGATGCGTGGATACAAGATTCTGAGTACTGTTAGTAACGAATAACGAGAAGCTAGGAGGCAGATAACTGGAATCTTACCCCTCTTAGCTCGGCTGTCATTAGAGTTCCCGATATCAGCAAGTGGGATAAAGGATTCAAACTAGCCCCACAATGAGTGCTGGTAATGTAACCGGTTAGGTTTAAAATCGACAACAGTTGGTAAGGTAATGATTGTTCACTATGTTTGCAGTTAAGTTTGATTTGAGTCGTGATTTAGAAAACTGCTTTGTTCTTTTTTTGTGATTACTGTTGTAAGAAAACGTGTGGGTAGGTATCCTACCCTATTGAAAAAATAAAAGAAATAAAAACAGTAATTCTAGTGATTTCAAAGTATATCATGACCCATACTTATTACTTACTTAGTTGTGAAATACTAGCAGTACCAAAATATGGGCAGGTAGCCCTTTGTTTTGTTTTGTTTTCGAGTCTACCAAAAAATTAATTTGTGATAGTGATAAACATTTTCAATCCATGCCTTGTGTTAAAAGTTTTCTATGCGTGTGAAATTACTGTTACAGATGTTCAACTTCAAGATCAATAAGCTCACTGTCATAGTAGTCTACAGTTTCATCCATGATGAATATGCTGTGACGATGAAACGAGCGCAATTTCTTGCGATACCTATGTCCAAGAAATTATTAATTGAAGACGCCAACTCTATGGTTATTTTGGAGCAACGGAAATTAAAGGACAGGTTTCTTTCCAATTGTTTTAATGAAAAATTAGAAGCAGTAGTTTAAAGAACTAACGGTTGACATTTCTGTTTGTAACGTTAAGTTTTTGTGTTCTTAATACGTTTTATTATTTGCGAGATTAATTTGATTATAGTAAAGTGAAGCACAATCTTATTTTGATGTCGAGTATAAGATGAGGTCAGTGTCTAACCTCAAACTTTAGGTACTTAGTGTTATGATTAGGTCTAGCATTCCAATTATCTCAACATCTGTTCAAAACTGCTTATCGATACCTCCTACGTATACTGGAGCAAGTGCAAAATAATCATTTTCCAGGAGAGCTGTTCAAAGGTACAAAGTTCTGTAACTAGCTCATACAATGAAATAATTTCATGATATTTTCAAGAATTTATAACAAATACATTTTAATACAATCTTTATATTTACTTTTTTGAAATAAATAGTAGTTTTTGAAAAAATGTTAGCTACACCAGTATACGTGAAATTTACGAGTTCTTGTTTTTGACGAACTGAGACAACTACCGTATACGTAGTATACTATGAGTCGATGAACACGGATATAATTTTAAGTGCCTTTGATGTATATTTTGTATCATGCTCCGTAAATATCTAAACAAACCGGAGTTGTTGCTCTGATGTTTTTTATTGATTAGTTTTCGCCTAATTTGTCACTTGTACCAGTATACGCCTAAATTGATTAATCATGTACCAGTATACGTTGAAGCTTTTTTTGTATGTTATGGGCATTGCAGGAAGTCTAAAAGTATATAAATACAAAGAAAAATAAACGCTTAAAATAAAAAAAATAAACTGATTTACCATAATTTTTAAATAAGTATATTTTTTATTATTCTTAGTGTCCTACCGGATTAATGGATACTGGAAGAAAGTCTTGAAACAAACACATGGTTTTAATTTCAAGTGATCAAGACATGTCTTACAACATCAAAAGGCAATATAACAGTTGAAGAAATAACATCAACATAAATATTTCGGCGTTGCTTTTACAAAATAAATATATACATCAAATCGATGCCATACTTCAATACTTCTTAGGTGCGTACAGTAAGACGTAACTACTTAGTAATGATTTTAAGACTCAAATTAAAAGAAGTATATATTGGAACTACTAAGTAGGCTTCTTTCGTTTTAGTGTAGGTAAGTATGTCAAAATTCAATGTCTTTATAAGTAGCTGATGATCTGGGCTATCCGACTTATTCGTCCATCCAATACTGGTGGTAGGTTTGAGAAGACGATATTATTGAAGACATTATGTATATTATGAATTAGAAAACAATTTAAATGGTTTCGAATATTATCCACTTGTTATTCAACATGGACCAAAGGGAATATTGTAAGCTCTGATTTCATTTAGTGATTACAATTCTTAATATCGGCTCGCAAAGAATATGTATGCTTATGAGCAGCCGTCGGTATATTCTTACTCCTTGACTTAGCGTTCCGATAAACATAGTTTGTCCCTTTTGCTGTGTTATTACATATTTGAAAAACACACTACCTAATTGCTGGCCAGATTCGTATTCGTATTCGTATTCGGCCTTGCTAATATTCAGCTATCTATATTAGCTCTGCTTAGCTGGCAAGCAGTAATCTACTATTTTTTTTATATTTAGTTAGGTAGGTAGGTTACGCATAATTCATTTGATTTAACATAACAACTAATGAAATAACAACAATATTGCTAAATAATAAACAATAGAGCCTACTTTTATGTGTAGATTTTAGATTGTTGCTCGCGCATACTGGTGTAACTTCCGCCCGCGGCGATAAGTGTACTGCGTATAGTGGTACAAGTCACTTAGCTCAGTATACGACGTTCGAACCAAAAAAAAGGTGTTAGTTATATCAGTATACGCCACTTTATTTCAAAAACTAGCGGTATTTTCGCCACAAAAATTTTATAGCTTGTAGATATAAGTATTTTGAACCCAAATATGCAAAAAAACGAAAATGGTAAAAATGTCACTTGCACCAGTATACGTAGGAGGTATCGTTATAGTCTACTTGAAAAAAAAGGGAAATCAGTCGGCTTTGAATATACTTTGTTTTTGTGATAAAAATGATATCGTACAATTTAATGATTACAGTTCAACATGGTGAGTCAGAACGAGCTGCCGGCCTGCAAGTTGTTGATGTCATGCCCGGTGGCGTAGCAGGTGTCGTTACTGCCTACCGTGAACACCTGGTGCAGCACGTGGTGTGGACACGTTGTTAATCCGCTGAGCAGTTCACATTTTTGTTGGGCTATTTGAGGTCTGAGCTAATTGGTGAAACTTATGTTGTTTTGTAGCCATCGAGGGTTTATTCCCTTTCGATTATTTAGAGTTAAAAAAAAAAATGGAGGAAGAAATGCAAAATTGAAACTAAATTAGACATCAATGTTACAGTTACGCAAGTTTAAAATAAACAAGTTTTATTAAACGCATTGAGATCGGTTATAATAATTTCTGAACGGTGTAGATGAAGGTCATGATGAAGGTCATGATGAAGGTCACGATGAAGGTCACGATGAAGGTCACGGTGAAGGTCATGATGAAGGTCACGGTTAAGGTCACGGTGAAGGTCATGGTGAAGGTCATGATGAAGGTCATGGTGAAGGTCATGATGGTGGTCATGATGGTGGTCATGATGATGATCATGATGACTGTCATGATGATGGTGATGATAATAATTTCTTATTATTTGGGCTGTCAATAGTTTCAGTTTGACTTCTTTAGTTCAATTAAAATTGTAAGTTTTATTGAAATTAATCAATTAGTTTGCAATCGTGGAATGAAACTTTTTACATTTTTGTTGGGTTCAGTTTTCTCAGACTACATACACCATTTATCATTCGTAGTCGTAGGTGTAAAATCGGATCTATTTTTCCGTCTCAGTGCGGCCACGATTGTGAGTGGCGTTCGTCTGGTTTAATGGTGTATGTGGTCAAGGCGTTTAGATTGTGCGACAGCCATGTAGGTGGTTGTTAAGACTCAGTTGCTGGGTGTAGCATCTGGAGTATTGTAACTGCTGTGAGTACTGCAACCCATTTGTTGGTTTGTTGAAGTGTTTCATTTGACTATTGTAGAACTGTGTCGGTTACTGGCTAGTATAGTAGTAAGTACATAATTAGACTGACTAGTCTATTTCGAATGTTAATGAAGTTGATTTTAATTCCCTGGGTTGATTAAACGAGTACCTTAAGAAAATATGATTCTGAATTGCGGCATTAAAATCATCTATTAACTACTTTAAATGCGGAAAGGGTAATTTTTAAATTTAATGAGTTCTAATCATCAGTCATGTGAGCTTTCAATGGACCGAGAGCAAGTCCGAGGGATTGAGCGTGATCGAATAATCGCATCGGAAGTTCCGGAGCATGTAAAAGGTGCACGTGGACTGCTTTTTATGTGCAGTATACTCTTTGCGAGGAGTAGCACTTACGCGGTTGAGATGGTTAACTTCTGATAGGTTATTGGATCCTAACAATCCGATGGACTGAAATGAAATCGGATGGTTATGATGTAACCTGGTTGAGTAATTTACGTTTTTGTTTGAGTCGAGAGGTTGACTAATTTGAATCATTCATTAATTGAGATCATTTTGGTAATGCCACAAAATAAGTTATTGTTGTTAAACGGGATGAGGTGACTATGTCACAATGTGAGTTTCCGATAGACATAAACGTGACTTGTGTTTCCTTAATTTTGATTTTACTGGTAACTGAAACTGAGCTGGTGGCACTATCAAAATTGTCTAACAAATTGAAGTTCATAAATGATTGAATACAGATAACATTATGTTGTTAATGAAAATGCTAGAAAGCCAAGTACCACGTGAAGTAGATGAAGATTGTTGTGGCATGAAGGATGAGGTTCTCAGTTCGGTTGGTCGACCGTACCAGAGGCTTGATCGTAGCCGTAGCCCGTTAGAAGTCGGTGTCTACCTTTGAGTAGTCCGTGGGTACGCGGTGCGCGATAAGCTCTGGCGGAGGTCGGGTCTTGTAGAGACCGTAGAGTCATAGGGTTGACTCGGCGATCCCTTGGGGATGCGCGTAGTGTGGTTATGTGATAACCAATAGGCCACGAATGAGAGACCTGCTTCCGAAAGTTTGCCGTCATGTGTTTTACGTAAAAGGTGGCTATGAAAGCCAGGTGGTACTTGTCTGGTCTTGCATTTAAATTGGTGGTAATGAATTGACTTTAAGTGATCCTAAATTCAGTGGCAAAGAATAAAATTATTTTCCTTGAGTTGAGTTGATTTTACGTAGACAGATAATTTGGTCAGGAGTAACCGAGTGGTGACAAAGATTACTGATGTACGTGTTTGTTTCAGATACAAGCGAGGACGCTTGTCTTGTCAGTATGGCCGTGTCGGAGATATGAGTTACTAAATCTGGAAAACGATAAGCAATGTTTTGCTTGGAGTGGTCTTTGCTTGGTCCATGCAGGTTTGCAGGTAGATGATACCAACCTATGAACAGGTGGCTGGTGACCTGACAGTATAAAAGGTCACTACTGCAGTGTTCATCAATTCATTCCCGTGTTAGACATAGAACGATTCACTCTTGTCTTGTTATGTGAAGGGTTTACATTCTTATGAAGGAAGTTATTTCTATGGAGTATGCATCTATGCATGGACGCAAGCTTAGAACTCTCCATTCGTTTTCTACTACTGCGTAGATGCGTGGATACAAGATTCTGAGTGCTGTTGGTGGCGAGTAACGAGAAGCTAGGAGGCAGATAACTGGAATCTTACCCCTCTTAGCTCGGCTGTCATTAGAGTTCCCGATATATATATCTATTATATATATCGTCGCTTTGTACCCACATCACAAGCCTTAATTGAGCTTACCGTGGGACTAGGTTGATTTGTGTAAGATGTCCCAAGATGTTTATTTATTTATTTATTCATACTGACGGCAGAATATTGTTCACACCAGGGAGCACAAAAGTAAGCATTGATTTAACTCCACGTCATAATTCATGAAATTACTAGAAGAGTAAACTGTTGTCCAACAATCCATGGAGCACGTTAGAATTGAAAGAACGACACTTGCAATGAAAAATTCCAAACAAAATCAAGGGACTATAAAAGGTAATGCTTATTAAATTATCCAAAGTGTGAAATATGCATTGGATTTAATACACAAAAAATATTGATAGTGTCATAAAATTTATTACATTTATCACTTCAAAAATAGACTCTTCGATTGTTTCGTAGTTAATACGAATAACATTGCACTGGTTTCCACAAAATCAGCTTTTGCACATGATGTTCAAAGGTAAATTGGATGGCGACCGCAACCAGCCGCTTGCATCTAAACTGTTTTATAATCATAGCAATTTCAGGGCACTTAAGTCACTTTTGAATTGAGGAAACAGGCCGGGCCGTGATAGCGCATCGACGGGCTCACGAAGGGATTTTGTTGTCAGCGGGTCTGTACCCTGTAGGAGTACATGTAGGTACGTACTTAGGTACAAGTACAAGGTTTCGGGGAGATTCCGGATGGAGCTTAAACGCTGCCCGTTGTTGGTCGACTCCAATTTTTAAAACGAACGGTAGCTGGTGGTTGGTTCCTTTTTCATCGTTTTCGTGCTATGACCCACACTCGAACTTGCATACGGGTCAGAATGTGATGACTGATGGCAACGATTATTATCAAACCGGAATCAGAAAGGGATTCGAATGTACTGTTGACTCAACAAATGACACAAGATATACCTAGAAAAGAGTTATTAAGATGTAGTTAGTGATTCATTGATCTATTGTCCGTAAGTCTCTGCAGTTAATCTATGAATATAACTACGAATATATTCTAGATTGACTTATACAGTGTTGTGTCAACAGTACTTTCGAATCCCATTCTAACTAATCGCGGTTTGGTATTAAAAACAATCATATTACGGAGCCATCATAATCTGATATGGTTGGTCGTGTAGTAATGGTAGTAGGAACACATGCGTCACCACTTCAACTCTTCCCGTGGGTGTCGTAAGAGTCAACTAAGAGAAGTTTCATTAACCATTAATTTATTGATAATAGCCATCAGCATCGATATAGTGAACACACTATTGCGGTAGCCAATTCGCTTGCACATCGTGGTGATTATGGGTCTAGGTATTTTCTAGTTACCTCCTATTGCATCCTTCCTTATAAGAATAGGAAAGGCCTTTCCGAGGAATTGCCCAGCAGTTGACTGAAATAGGCTGATGATGTGAAATACTTATTCTTCTCGTTTAAAGACAGAAAAACAGCCAACAAAGCCAGAGTATCCTATAGTTTTCTTTTGCATGCAGAATATTCTGTTGTAATAGAGCCCAAAACTTTGCCAAGCGACAACGACGTAGCCACGCTCGGCCGAATGTTACACGTTTCATGTTTATCTATAGGTACTTTAATCAATGAGTTTTACTGAGGTTATTTTCACTTTTTCGGTCACCCAATTAGCGTGAAGTTAAAAAACCTTAATTTCAGTCAGATTTGTAACGACAATTATACACTAAATTTCGATAATAATCCGGTTTTGGTGTTCATTTTACAAACTATTCCGAAACATATTTTTTCTACTCATGACCTTTTTTTTGCTAGTTACATAGCTACGCACACTATTGTAAAGATATACATAATTACATCTGTCAAAAGTCTATAGTCTATTTCTCAAAAACGCACTCTCAGCCGGTATCGTAATGTCGCAGCGTTGTTCGATAAGAGAAGGCACGCGAGATATGTTTGCGTCTCTCGCTGCCAGAGGTCGTCTCTTTCCAAACAGACTCAAAAACGCACTGCGTGCTACCACAGACTGCCACATCACACCTATGATAGACGCCATATTGAATTTGTTCCGATCTTCGAATTTTACACTGCTACCAACATTAGTACCAGATTATTTATTACAATAATTATAAATTAAAATAATATAAGGTTAAAATAGAAATTATATAAATATTAGATGTCATAATACCAAAGAAAAACGACCAAGATCACCTATGTCCGAGGTGGGGTTCGAACCCACGTACTCAGCTTTCGCGTTTAGTTAATAAATAATTAGATTTGTACTTTCGCAATATGTTAAAATAGAATTTTAAAAGAAAGGTTTTGTTTTTTAAATTATTAATGTGATATAATATATTTTTGTACCAATTACAAACTTCATATTATGCAAAATTACTTATGTTTACCTCTGGCAACTAAGCGCGGTTTTAAAAGCAAACTTATCCATAGACAATGACAGCTGCATAAAAAAAAACTTCCCGCTTTCCGCTAGCAGTTGAAAGTCCTACCGCGAACTTCGAAATTGAGTTTCGATCATTTGTCTCTGTCACTTCAACAATATTATTATTAGAGTGACAGAAACGAATGCTCGATTTTTGCGAATTTCGAAGTTCGTGGACGGCCCCCAGTTCTGTAGGTAGGCATAGGTTTGACTTAAGTCGATTCGCATATAGTTTGTGCCAATGTGCAGTGCCTAAAAAATGTGATTTGTTTCATTATTATTATTAATTTCTAATGTTCTGCCTGCTCCTTTTGGGAGTGCAGGTAGGTATGTATGAGCTAACAATATTATTTTAGTTCGTTTATATACATACTAGGTGTTTATTAGTGACAACTGGAATAGATGTGTGGCGTTCAGTAATGTATGATATTTTATTTGTTCTGCGTATGCTATGCCACTTAGTCGTAGAAAAAGTATAGTATGCAACGTTGTATTATTAGTTCAAAAAATGCTCGCGACGTCTTCAATTGCGATACTCGCCCTTCGGGCTCGTATCGCAACTCACGCCGCTCGCATTTTTTGACCCCTTATAATACCACTATTGCATAAAATACTAGTACTTAACTATCGTTACAAAGCTGACTGCAATTAGTATTTTTTTTTATTTTACGCGAATTGGGTATCCCTAAAAGTGAAGATGCCCCTAAGAATCACGTTTAGGTAGAATTTGTTTAGAAAATGAAGGCTAAGGGCCATTTACCTCCTAGTTAGGGCTTGCAAATATTGTTTATGTTTCAAGTATTCCAATAGGTTATACGGTTTTGTTTTTGAGATATACGGATATTCGAAAAAGTTTACATAAAACAATAAAAACAATGAAAACTTGAAAAATTACTTTGCTTTTCATAAACAGTAATGACAGAAGATATTACGTGGTATACCACCTTTTGTTTTTGATAAAAAAAATATCGGGATATAGTTGGATTCTTATATTGCGTGATATAACCTGTTGAATAGTTTTATTTCATTATACCTACTAGGCCTATGTTCAGCAGTGGACGTCTTTCGGCTGATATGATGATGATGATGATGATGATGATACCTACTTAACAATGCTTATTATGAATTTGATTACCCTGCAATTTGAAATAATACTAGCTTATAATTTGAATTCTATTTCGTGCTGCATTTGTTAGGATTTAAATTAAGACACGGTAGTGTCTTGAAATGATGTATGTGTACATGAATAAAATTATCTAAAAATTTACGAAAACACTACTTAGAAACAAATTTTGCTTGCTTATAGTCTGGCCTCCTGCAGGCAAAAATTAAAGGCTATTTTATTTATCGTATTGTCAGGCACGTTCATTGTCTTCGTTGGTTGGACTAACACTGTGGGCATTATGAAAGTTGCTGATGGGACAATGTGAGCACTTCGCAAACTGCACTGTAAACTGAAGCACGATGTTTGCTGTTTGTTTACGACTTAGCTTAGTCAAATGACCTCAACATCACGTGTTGACACGAGTAGCGTTCTACTTCGAATGTTCTATGTGTTGTCCGAAGCGAATGTCTTAGTTTCAGCTTTGGCAAAAATTCATTTGTCTCTGCTTTCAATCGATTCTCATGAAATTTCGAGAACATCTGCACAAAGAAACAAGATAATTGTAATAGTATAAATTTCTAGTAACTGGCCACCCTCTAGTAACTGGCCACTTCACATAAAAATGAACTCTATGTACTTATGATTCCAATTAATTTTGGAAGAGGAAGAGTGATTGACAGTGACATGACACATCACTTAAAACGAATTCTAATTTTAAGCACATAGAGTTATTTTCATAGAAGGTGTCCAGATACTGGAGAGTGGCCAGTTACTAGCAGTTTACCCTACATCAATTCTACAATCATCATCACAATTTTTAAGAATTTACTTACAAAAACTGTAGGTATGTCAAAGACCGAGTCTAGGGTAGGGACGTAAGTTGATACTATACAACCTTTTGATTAATTTTTAACAGTTTTGATGGTCACTAGTTATTCAAATAGGTACCTAATAATATGAAATAAGAATTTCATAAAAACCAACTGTCATTTAAATGTGCTAGCAAATGAGGAGTCTATTTTTTGCTTTACTTGATTATCGAAAAATGATAAGATAACGTTTAGACAGTAACTCAGCCCACATCACTTTCTACATAAGAGCTCAGTCATTGCAAATTTAATCTTTGTGTGATTACACAACTCGAAGCAATGATGTGCTGCGTTTTAACACAGTTATTATTCTTAGTTGTTTTCCTTATATTCGCCGCTTGGGCTTATGTCAAACTTACGACCGGTATTTGCAGAAGTAGCCGACATTTAGTTGGAAAAGTCGTTATAGTGACTGGTGCGAATACCGGTATAGGTTATGAAACGGCTTTGAACCTCGCTGACAGAGGCGCACGGGTGATTCTGGCATGCAGGAACGAGAGCCGAGGAACCGCTGCAAGGGACCAGATTGTGGCTGCCACCAGCAACCCTGATGTGCTTTACCGACACCTGGATCTCGCATCTTTGAAGTCAGTCAGAGACTTCGCTGACAATATCAACAGAACTGAAGAGCGCCTCGATATCCTCATAAATAACGCTGCCGTCTACGGTTCAAAACTCGTCAAGACTGAAGACGGACTACTATTAGGTATGCAATCTAACCATTTCGGCCCCTTTTTACTAACGAATCAACTTCTTCCGAAACTAAAATCATCAGCGCCTAGCCGGATAGTCAATGTGTCATCTATAGCGCATGAGAAGGGTACGATCGATCTCAATAATCTGAATGGTGAGAAAGAAACAGATGAAACTATAAACACGACTAAGGTGTACTCTACATCAAAGTTATGCAACATATTGATGACAGTAGAGTTGGAACGGATATTACGAGGAACTGGTGTGACTGCAAACTGTTTACATCCTGGAGTTGTTGACACTGATATCTTGGCTTCAGTGCCTGTGCTTAGGCAGTTGTTGCCGATTGGCAGGTTTTTCTGCAAAGATCGCTGGGAAGGAGCGCAGACGATGGTTTACCTTGCTGTGGCACCAGAGGTCGGGTCAACCAGTGGTCGATACTTTAAAGATTGCCGTGAGGCGACCCCTTCAAGGACTGCTCAGGATTCTGAATTGGCCCGCAAATTGTGGGAAGTTTCTGAAAAGATAGTTAAGTTAATATGAAATTAATGACATTTCTTAATTTTCCTAGAAAACTACGAATAATCGATTTACAAGAAACCTTAGTAGTGATTGTATTGAAGCAGATTATATTAATATTTTTGTAAAATATTGATAACTGTCATATCAATTAAAATGGTTCTTGATTTAAAATATTGTTTATTTAACCCTAATGATATTTTCAGTATCGTACATCTAATATAAATACATTAAATACGCGAAAATTATCACAAAGGTCATTGTTATCCGTGGAAGAGCATAAACATAATCATTTGAATTAATTAGCAAATTAACCATTCTAGCGAACAAAAAGCAGTCGCCCATTTTTTTCCCATTCCGTTAAGGTGCATTCAGACCAAACGAGCATTCGCTATTCTATCCCCCACTCTACGAAATCACCGAAACACGTTTTGTGTAACGATTGAATTTCGTAGAGTAGGGGGTTAGAATAGCGAATGCTCGTTTGGTCTGAATGTATCTTTACCATTTTTCATAGACGTATGTATGCTGAAATGTATTTGGGTATTTTTTTACCTTTTGTGATTCCGAGTATTCTTAACATGACTATTTTTATATTTCGGGATTTGAAATTATTAACAAGTTTATACGAATAAAGTTGACTTTATTGTTTTTCAAAATATTCTCCTGTGAGGTCTATGTATTTTTTCATACGGTAGAACCAATTTTGAATACAGTCCGACCACTCCGACTCGGACACCTCCAAAACGTGCGTTTTGAACGCATCGACTCCTGCTTCAGGTGTCAAAAATCGTTGACCACGCAGTTTATTTTTGATGTTTGGGAACAAAAATAAATCATTGGAAGCCAAGTCAGGACTGTATGGTGAATGACTCATTAAATCAATATTTTGGGCTTTCAAAAAGGCCGATGTTTGTGCCGACTGGTGTGGACTCGCATTATCGCGGTGCAGTATAATTCGTTTTCGGCGATTGGCTTCCCTGAATTTTTCAATCACCTCTGGCAAGCAAATGGTTATGTACCATTCAGAAGTAACTGTTTTACGTTTTTTCAAAGCAACAGTCGCAATATACCCGGTGTTTCCAAAGAAACAGGCAACCAATTGTTTTGCGGTACTTCGTGCACGAACACCTTTTGTTGGAATTTGTTCGCTTTGAAAGACCCACACTGTCGACTGCTACTTATTTTCAGGTTCATATGAGTAGATCAACGATTCGTCACCTGTGACAATATCGTAGACATATTTTGAAGTTCCGCTGTTGTATTTTTTAAGCTTCTCTTTGCACCTATCCACGCGAGTTTGTTTTTGGTCACCGGTCAAATTATGTGGTACCCTCAGTGAAAAAACTTTTTTTACAGCTAAATGGTCATGCAATTTTATTTATATGCTGGTCCCTCTAATGTCCAAGAACGTCTCAATCTCTTGATATGTCTCGTGATGGTCTTGCAATATTAGTTCACGCACAGCGTCAATGTTTTTCGGGACAACCACTGATTTTGGACGACCTTCACGGAACTTGTCCTCAAGCGAACTTCAGTCACGATCAAAGTCTGCAGACCAACGATAAACACTCGTCCATGATGGTGCTTCATATCCAAAAGTTGAAAAAAATTCTTCTATGCACTGTTGCTGACTGAGGCCGCGTCGAAAGTCGTAAAAAATAATCGCCCGAAAATGTTCTCGAGTTAATTCCGTGATAGCCCGATGCGATATTTTTTCAATCACCAGTTAAAAACAAAATACGATCAGTGACAAAACTTTTTTTTCTGTATTTTGCCGCCAAAACGTTTGAACTATACTTTTTAAAACTCATTTGACAGATGGCAAACCTAGTTCGTTCAAATCCCGAAATATAAAAGGCAACCTATGTAAAAATAGCTATATCAAGAAATACCTACCCACTTTTACAAGAACTGCTGAATTTCTGCAAATTTTTTATCTGTACCCAAACCAGAATATTTCATCCTTTTTTACAAGCTTTTATTTAGTTTCACCTGTCCCGTTGTCTGTCGTTCTGTAATCAAATCTTGCAACTTAAATTTGATCCACTTCCCGGTTTCCGATTGAGCTGAAATTTAGAATGCATGTATAAATCGGATGACAATGCAATGTTATTGTGACATAGAGCTGATCTGATGATGGAGCTGGAAGGTGGCCATAGGAACTCCGTAATTAAATGATGCAACCCTATCGAGTTTGAGCTCATTAGATTCGTCTTGACGAGTACTTTGATACTATATGGTAACCAGGGTCTGATGATGGAGCCGGAAGGTGGCCATAGGAACTCCGTAATTAAATGATGCAACCCTATCGAGTTTGAGCTCATTGGATTCGCCTTGATAAGTACTTTGATACAATATGGTAACCAGGGTCTGATGATGGAGCCGGAAGGTGTCCATAGGAACACCGTAATTAAACGATGCAACCCTATCGAGTTTGAGCTCATTGGATTCGCCTTGACAAGTACTTTGATACTATATGGTAACCAGGGTCTGATGATGGAGCCGGAAGGTGGCCATAGGAACTCCGTAATTAAACGATGCAACCCTATCGAGTTTGAGCTCATTGGATTCGCCTTGACAAGTACTTTGATACTATATGGTAACCAGGGTCTGATGATGGAGCCGGAAGGTGGCCATAGGAACACCGTAATTAAACGATGCAACCCTATCGAGTTTGAGCTCATTGGATTCGCCTTGACAAGTACTTTGATACTATATGGTAACCAGGGTCTGATGATGGAGCCGGAAGGTGGCCATAGGAACACCGTAATTAAACGATGCAACCCTATCGAGTTTGAGCTCATTGGATTCGCCTTGACAAGTACTTTGATACTATATGGTAACCAGGGTCTGATGATGGAGCCGGAAGGTGGCCATAGGAACTACGTAATTAAACGATGCAACCCTATCGAGTTTGAGCTCATTGGATTCGCCTTGACAAGTACTTTGATACTATATGGTAACCAGGTCTGATGATGGAGCCGGAAGGTGGCCATAGGAACTCCGTAATTAAACGATGCAACCCTATCGAGTTTGAGCTCATTGGATTAGTCTTGACGAGTACTTTGATACTATATGGGAACCAGGGTCTGATGATGGAGCCGGAAGGTGGCCATAGGAACTCCGTAATTAAACGATGCAACCCTATCGAGTTTGAGCTCATTGGATTAGTCTTGACGAGTACTTTGATACTTTATGGTAACCAGGGTCTGATGATGGAGCCGGAAGGTGGCCATAGGAACTCCGTAATTAAACGATGCCACCCTATCGAGTTTGAGCTCATTGGATTAGTCTTGACGAGTACTTTGATACTATATGGTAACCAGGGTCTGATGTAGGAGTTGGAAGGTGGCCATAGGAACTCCGTAATTAAACGACGCAACCCCATCGAGTTTGGTCTCGTTTGATTAGTCTTGACGAGTCTCCGATTGAAAAAGCTCTACGTATTTACCTAACGAATCAGCAGATCAATAAACATAATTCAGCCGTTCTCGAACATTTTAGGAAGAAGAATACACAAATGCTTAAAATAATAGCACATGATCAATTAATTGATGGATCAAAAAAGAATGATCAGATTGATATTAATTATACTACGCGTCTCGTTCTCGATGATAGGTAACATGTAGTACTGTTAAGTATGCTAAAACTTCACAACGTTTAGAGATTTAAATTTAAAAAACTTCCCGCGCACAGGTCGCTGTCATCACCTCCCGCGCGCATCTACGTCTACCGGACGTCATATTGTTTTGTTGTGCAAATAGCTTCAGACGTTTTAGAATTTTATTTTAAGATATTAATTGTTTATATCGTTTGATCGATCAATAAAATAATACACACGGACATTAACGAAACAGGAGGTCTTCCAAAAGAACTAGAAATATTTGTTGGTGCTAAAGTTATGTTGAGGTCTAACGTTGACGTTGCTAAGGGACTTGTGAATGGAGGAATAGGTCACATCACTGAAATCATATGGCCGTATTACAGACGTGCTCAAGTAGGTATACGATAGCGATGTACCATCGGTTCATAAAATAAAATAAAATAATAATACACACGGACATTAACGAAACAGGAGGTCTTCCAAAAGAACTAGAAATATTTGTTGGTGCTAAAGTTATGTTGAGGTCTAACGTTGACGTTGCTAAGGGACTTGTGAATGGAGGAATAGGTCACATCACTGAAATCATATGGCCGTATTACAGACGTGCTCAAGTAGGTATACGATAGCGATGTACCATCGGTTCATAAAATAAAATAAAATAATAATACACACGGACATTAACGAAACAGGAGGTCTTCCAAAAGAACTAGAAATATTTGTTGGTGCTAAAGTTATGTTGAGGTCTAACGTTGACGTTGCTAAGGGACTTGTGAATGGAGGAATAGGTCACATCACTGAAATCATATGGCCGTATTACAGACGTGCTCAAGTAGGTATACGATAGCGATGTACCATCGGTTCGCGTAGACTTTGGTAACGATGGCATTCACATAATACACCCTAAATCAGTTCAATTTCCTGCTAAATTTAATCAAGGGCGCAGCTGAAAGAAGAATGTTCCCGATTGTCTTGTCTTGGGCTTCAACTGTGCATAAAATGCAGGGAACTACTGTAGATCATGCTGTTATTTATCTAGGCTCCAAATTGTTCGCTGCTGGTCAAGCTTATGTAGCTTTAAGCCGAGTTAGGTATTTAGCAGGTCTTCAAATCGAAGAACTAGACTGCTCCAAGTTGATGTCGAAGAAACCTTGTAATGTTGATGCATTAAAAGAAATTGATAGAATGAGAAACGTAACAAATAACTAACAAGCGATTACATAATTTCAACATTATTGATATTTAAATTAGTACCTTCATATCACATATCATGTGAACGAACTACGGACTTCATAACGGAATAACGCTGCTACGCGCTGCGAACTATTGCTAAGTAAATCTCGAATTAAAAATAGAGGTACTAAAAAGTTAAAAATAAAATTAAAGAAAAAAAAACCTTTTTAAAAACAAGCTTTTATTATTTGTTTATAAAATGAACTAAAAAGTTATAAATAAATTAACTTTTAAAGAAATATAACACTTTGTAACTTGATTGTAACCTTTAACGACAAATAAGCGTCTACGTCTAGGACAAAATAATTCCATATTGTACAAATTTATTTCATTTTAACACTAAAACTTTTCACCATACATACTTATTCAATCTCGTCCCCCCTCTTTATCATAGTACCCATTTATAAATGAAAGCGTGTTACATTGTGATAGCTGGAGGAAAATGTTGTGTTGTATTAAATGTAACACGCTTTCATTTATAAATGGGGGCTATGATAAAGAGGGGGGACGAGATTGAATAAGTATGTATAGTGAAAAGTTTTAGTGTTAAAATTAAATAAATTTGTACAATATGGAATTATTTTGTCCTAGACGTAGACGCTTATTTGTCGTTAAAGGTTACAATCAAGTTACAAAGTGTTATATTTCTTTAAAAGTTAATTTATTTATAACTTTTTAGTTCATTTTATAAACAAATAATAAAAGCTTGTTTTTAAAAAGGTTTTTTTTCTTTAATTTTTATCGCTTTAGGTAGGTAGAGACCATATTAGAAAATATCCTACTCCATTTTCATTTCCTTATCAAACCATTATAACCAAAGAGTTAGGTAGGTAACTGTAGTTTCAAACTATGTAACTAACTACATACCGGTGCACCAAGTATCATTTGTGTTGTATCTTCAACTTAACCCTAATGCATATTTTGTAATCATGAGTTTGAATTCTATTAGCGTTCAAATTATAAATACCTGTCAGTCTTATGCATTATAGGGCTAAATGTGTTAGTTTTTAGTAAAACGTCCCACTTGGTCGCTTACCATAAAGACGAGATTTCCTTGTATCTTCATTATGAATAAACTGACAAAGCGGCTTTGTGGCAAACGATAAAGTGGGACGTTTTACTAAACTCACTCACAAATAATCTGCACTGTACTTAGTTGTCAATTTATTTGAATTTCTGAATAGCTGGTCTCGCGGTACATATAACTGATAAGTTTTATAGCTATGATGAAGCGAAGTGCATGGCTAATTTGGAGTGCTACCCTGAACAACGATTGGCGTGTTGCCTCCTCCTCACACTTACATATGAATACGCAAGTGCAACAAAGTGGCATGACGTCGACTGTGTTTCGCTGTAAGCCACCTGAAACGACCTAGCGACACGAGCGATACTGTAGCGGTGCATTCAGACCAAACGAGCATTCGCTATTTTATCCCCTACTCTACGAAATCAACGAATCACGTTTTGTGTAACGATCGAATTTCGTAGAGTGGGGGGATAGAATAGCGAATGCTCGTTTGCCTTGAATGCACCTTAAGAATAAATATCCCTGATGCTATTACACTCATATAGTGTTTAAAGTTTATGCCTCTCGCTTGCATTATTTACCACAAAAATATTACGGTACAAGTGCGAAAAAAATGAAGTTAGAAACGAGTGGCGATAAATTAAAACACGACCGCAGGGAGTGTTTTAAATCGACACGAGTTACAAAATTTCTTTTTGCGTGTGTATCGTACGACGTTTTTCAGTACAGATGACCCTCTGAAGTTTTGATCTGACAAAAATTAACCACTTCTCGCACTATCGCGTAAAAAAGCACCATCTGTACTGAAACATATTTTTAAATACATTAGACAATCTCGGCACCTCGGCAGTACCAACAAGTCCGTGCAGAAATGAACATACTTTAAAAAAAAATCCCACACGGGTGCACAAAGGTGTCACACTCTGTGCATAAGTTAACCTTTAAAAAACGAATTTTATGCATTGTAAATAATAGTTTTTTATACCGTTTACACAGTCTCCGGTTCCAAAATCTACGCAAAGTTACGAGCCACAACTTGTGTTGATATATTATAGAAAAGAGAACATATATAAGAATAAGAATAAGAATGGTTTTTTTGGTGATCATACAATACAGAACAATAAATACAAGTATCAAACAGTAAGGATTTGAACACCAAAAAATAAGTAAAAAAAGTTTTAAGTTAAACGGTTTTTATTGCACCAAAAACTAGAAAATAAAAATTAGCTACAGGAGTAGATGATACTTTCTGTACATTACTCACGTGGAATTATTATCACTGTAGTCTTCCCGAGTCGGATGCTAAAACCCACGTTTAGCCTCTTTGTCAGCGGATTAAGCGTTAATCGGAAACTTTTACCAAACTGAAATAAAAACGTGGGGCGTACGCAATTAAGTCACTGTAGTTATTTAAGAACATACATAGAAAGTCATGACAGCAATAGTGTAATACATTTTGTTCTGGCTTTGATGATAGCTATTTTCCTCTGTAGTAGTGTTGGAACAGATGGATGATTAAATGCATAATTAAAGCTATAATTACATATTTTGAACTTGTATGTTTATTTATAATAACGCCCCACGTTTTTATTTCAGTTTGGTAAAAGTTTCCGATTAACGCTTAATCCGCTGACAAAGAGGCTAAACGTGGGTTTTAGCATCCGACTCGGGAAGACTACAGTGATAATAATTCCACGTGAGTAATGTACAGAAAGTATCATCTACTCCTGTAGCTAATTTTTATTTTCTAGTTTTTGGTGCAATAAAAACCGTTTAACTTAAAACTTTTTTTACTTATTTTATTTTTAAGTTTTTAGTGCAATTGTTAAGTTAATTACCGATACTAAGTATACTTATTCCCGATCAAAGATGTCATACTAGCGTCTATACTCTCCCGCTTTCATCACTAATCACTACACATATGTAAACGTAATGGACATTATTTTATGTTTAACGAGAGACGAATTACTACTGAATAGTTATTTTTAGAAATTCGACACTAAAAATATGTTATTAAATATCTCGATTGACAACTTAAAACCAAAGGCCGGGCATGGCCTGTATAAGCTTGAATGCACGAAGTGTCTAAAATGAACGTGTTCTCCCTACAATACCTTAGATAATAGAGATCTGACAATAACGAAAATATCAATCAATTTGATTTATTGAGAAAATCAAGTTTCAATTTTCATATTGCACACACTATAAAAGTCGGATTTCGACACTATAAAATATAAACTCACACTCTCAGTCGAATAACCGGAGGACCGCAGGTTTGACTGAAAATCCGACGCGAACCGAGGGTCTATCGGCCGGAGGGCCGCAGGCTCGACAGCTCGCCTTGATCGAACCACTCACGCTGTCAGTCTATCAGCCGGAGGGCCGCAGGCCCGACAGCTCGCCCTACGCGGACCACTCACGCTGTCTGTCTATCGGCCGGAGGGCCGCAGGCCCGACAGCTCGCCTTACGCGAACCACTCACACTGTCAGTCTATCAGCCGGAGGGCCGCAGGCCCGACAGTTCGCCCTACGCGAACCACTCACGCTGTCAGTCTATCAGCTGGAGGGCCGCAGGCCCGACAGCTCGCCCTACGCGAACTACACACACTGACAGTCTATCAGCTGGAGGGCCGCAGGCTCCACGGCTCGCCCTAATCGAACCACTCACCCTGGCAATCAGCCGGAGAGCGGCAGGCCCGACGGCTCGCCTTAATCGAACCACTCACGCTGTCAGTGTATCAGCCGGAGGGCCGCAGGCCCGACAGCTCACCCTACGCGAACTGCTCACGCTGTCAGTCTATCAGCCGGAGGGCCGCAGGTCCAACGGCTCGCCTTGCGCGAACCACTCACTCTGTCTGTCTATCAGCCGGAGGGCCGCAGGCCTGACCGTTCACCCTACGTAAACCACTCACGCTGTCTGTCTATCGGCCGGAGGGCCGCAGGCCCGACAGTTCGCCCTACGCGAACCACTCACGCTGTCAGTCTATCAGCTGGAGGGCCGAAGGCCCGACAGCTCGCCCTACGCGAACTACTCTCGCTGTTAGTCTGTCAGCCGGAGGGCCGCAGGCCCGACGACTTACCTTACGCGAACCACCCACGCTGTCTGTCTAATTGTCTATCAGCCGGAGGGCCGTAGGCCCGACGGCTCACCTTACGCGAACCACTCACGCTGTCAGTCTGTTAGACGGAGGGCCGCAAGCCGGACTGCTCGGCCTATGCGAACCATTCACACTGTCAGTCTATCAGCCGGAAGGTCGCAGGGCCGACAGCACTACGACACGCTCTACGTGAACCCAAGGGCCGGAAACCCAAGTGGCGACCACACATTTTTAGTCTGTTATCCGGCGGACCGCAGGTCAGGCGGTACGTCGAACGCGAACTACCCACGCTGTCAGCAGTTATAGCACAATAATGGTGGTTATGGTAATATTACGGTATCAGATTTGAGGAGTTGGAGGTGAGTATTCAATGTAAGTATATGTTTTTACTCATTAGCTAAACCATTACTTTAAACTCAACATGTCGATAAACTTTCCGGTTATGGCAGGCAGTATCTCAGCAGCATCAGGTTTGAGGAGTTGGAAGTCAGTATTAAATCCGTAAGTGTCTACCAAATATCTACAGCAGTACTTTAAAATCTACATATCGCTAAACCTTGCAGTTATGGCAGGCAGTAACACTGCAGTATCAGATTTGAGGAGTTAGATGTCAGTATTAAATCCACAAGTTTCTACCTAATATCTAAAGAACTTTTTTAAAATCAACATTTCGATAAACCTTGCGGTTATTGTAGGCAGTACTGCAGAATCAGGAGTGAGGAGTTGGAAGTCAAAATCAGGCTGTAGATATTTGATTATGCCGAACATTCTATGCTTTCATTTTCACGCGTCTAACACTCTTGGTTAAGGTAAGCAGTACATCTGCAGCATCAGGTTTTGAGGATACAAGGATACAAATATTATAATATTGCATTGTCATGGGGACTTGATACGAGTTCCAAATTTCATTGATTTGGGTGCAGTAGAAGTGGTCGAAAAATCGATCACAAGATTTGAAGCATCGACGACAGTTGATACGCGGTGAAGTTAATAAAAACCGTTTAAAAAGGATGCCACTCAGCATGTGTCGTGTCAGATGACACGACGCTGGTTTTCAGGGCAACCGAGCTAAAAAGTGAAAAATAAAAATAACTAGAAAAATTGGTAAAACAGTAACAAGAGTCGGTAAATGTGTACAATGTAGAAGATAAACATAATGTAGGACTTAACATAATTATCTTAAAAACATAGTGGCAAAGTGTACAATAAATTTGGTAAACACAACTTTAAAATATGTATTACCTACATCCTTACATACATATCCAGCTTATATTAGCAATATCAGAAGCTAAAATCCACTAACAGTTGCCTGGTATATTTTTAAACTCGCTTCCTGTATTTACTAGACTGCTTATATTAAAGCGAAAAATATTAATATCTCAGAACGCTATGTATACTAAAACAGCGAGTAATATGAGCCTTAGATGCTCCACTTAAAATAAACATATTACGTTACTTCATATGAGTGGCCGTACCGTTTCATTACACGTGAAAACGTTGCAAAACTCTCCGAGTTCGAATATTTGATTTCACCCAATTTTTTTCCTGAGCGAGGTTCGTGCGACCCGGAATCGTAGGCACGCTAGGGTAGTGATGTGCTTACGTGTACCTAGGTTCCTGTGTTTTGGGAACATTCCCTGATATTGGAAATACGTGGAAATAGGGCTTGTGGAAATTGTTTCACGCGACTGTTGCTGATCATGTCTGTACCTATGTAACGAAGCCTGCGTTGTGAATTTGTGGAATAAACAACAATAAAATAGGTAACTGTTTTCATGCGCCAATTACATACATTTTAGCGCCATCTGTATAACGGTATAAAGCAGCACTGTATAGTCAGCATAATAAGTATAAATGTGTAATGTAAGTATTCACATGTAGTAGTAAGTATACATATTCGCTTGCAAAGGATAGTTCTAATATTTTCATACCAAAATAAATATACTATTGTACTTAGTAATTTCAGCAGGCCTAGCCAAACTGGCACTCTGCAATCGTGTACGATAAGCGATAAGTCACGTGACCATATTAATGTATGGAAATGGTTACGTGAGTTTTCGTTTGAATCTGTCATTCACATACATTTATTACTTATTGCTAATCGCATAAATTCAAATTCAAAATCAATTACTTTAACGTTAAGAAAAACACCATGTTAATAAATATATATACAAAATTAAAATGCCTATGTACGATCTATAAATTTAACTACAGTGGTCTCGGCGCTGACTATAATTTTATCCCCTTCGGCGTCGAGACCCTGGGTCCGTGGGGCTCTGGTGCTTTGAGTCTCTTTAAAGAAATTTAAAAGAGACTTAAAGATACCACAGGTGACCCAAGAGCTGGCAGCTACCTTGCTCAACAGATAAGCCTCGCGATTCAGAGGGGTAATGCTGCCAGCATCATTGGTACCATGCCGCGGGGGCCGTTTTTAGATTTAAATTTAGTTTATATTAACTTAATTCTAAATAGTGAAAAATAAAACATACTCAAAATGTCACACATTATACGCATTAATTAATTAAATAAAAAGATTTAAAAGCAAACAAAACAATAATAAAATAATCTAGGCATGTTAATAATCATTATAAAATTCTTTGACGCTGTAGTATGCTTTTTTTCAATAAAACCGTCTTGACAAGATTGACATAATGCTCATAGGAAGGCACCCGTTTAACCTCCGAACTCCGCTTATTATACATTTTAATGCCAACAACTCGCAAAGATTTTGACGATTTCGCCAATCTGGCAGGAACCGGAAGTACATCACGATAGCAGAATGGCATCTTGGCTAGGTTTACTGACATACAGGCCTACTCTGGCATAGTCATTATAGTCAGTCAGGAACATTCCCGAGCGCAACACTAGCATGGGCTATTGGAATTTTTGTTGCTATTCGGCCACGACTCTTTCAGCCACAGAGCGAAATAATTGTGGGCCCTTTTACACCCGGTCATGCCTGACGCCTATGCGCGCCGTTTTATTGTGTATCGGTCACACGGCTTCTAAATCCTGGGTATGTGTTCCCATTGCTGCACGAAGCTGGAGGTTCCGGGTTCGAATCCCGGTGAGGGCATTATTTGTGTATTTATCACAAATCTTTGTTCCTTGGTCGTGGCTGTGTATGTTTTTAAGTATCTATAATACGAGTACATGTGTCTATCTATTATATAAACCCACATCACAATTATTGATCTTACCGTGAGACTAGGACGATTAGTGTAAGATGTACCAAATTATTTTTTTTTATTGCGGAAGCGGGATTGGGCTTATCTGTCGCTGTCAGGTGGCGTATGATGGTCCCGTTTTATCAATTTATCGCGCTAGGCGTCACTTTTACACCTGCATACTTGTTAGAACGTGACGGCAACGCCGACAAACGATTAGACGCGGTACCATCATAATCGTAAGCCAACAGATATATTGCAGCAGCCTCGATGCTCAAAATCGTCTGAAGGTGCACTAAAGCCATTACAATATCGGCAAGTTCAGATCCTTGTGAGCTCCCTATCTGAAAGTGAGTACACAGCTAGTAATACCTCACGTATATCATTCGAAATTTTGTCTTTCGCATTTATGGGCATTTACCTCCTAATGCGTCTATACACATAGTTAATAGGAGAGGCCTATGTCCAGCAGTAATAGCAGTGGTAGAAGTGAAGTTTTGGTCATCCGAGTCCTCGACTCGCCTATATCCAATGAGAGAAGGGAACGCCACCCAGCAGCGGTCAAACAGAAATCCTCGCATTTATTTTGCTTTCCTCGCTCGTTTGGTGGTGTCCGGTGCTATGACACTTTTTATGTCGTGTCACATGGCGTCCAAAAACTTTGTCACCGTAAAACTATTAGAAAATACTGCAGCAGTGCAACGCAAGGATTGTTTATACTACCTACATATTTTAACGATAAACGGATTTTAATCGCGTAAACTTACGTTTTAAATATGAGTGATAACCGCGAACATTTAAATTTACATATTTTTTATACGACGAAGGTGGCGAACAAGCATAAAGTCCACTTACAACTCTGGGGGATTCACATGCGCTTTTCCGATCCTCAAAACCTTATAAAGTCCTTTTTCGAACAGCCATACTGTAATTCCCTGAGAAAACTTCTGCAGGGATTTTATTCCTTAACCGGAGTATTCGTGGGACAGAAGTCCTCCCGAAATACCTACATTTCATGTATAAAAAAATATAAAAAATGATCTCCAAATTAAAAAGTAAACCGACTTCAATCGATTTTTCCAAAATTCGATCATCACACGCCCTGACTTGATGCCAACGGGTACAACCTATCCATTAAAAAAAAACATTCTGAAAAATCGGTTCACAATTCTTACATTACAAAGACATTACAAAAAAACTGTCGAATTGAGAATCTCCTCCTTTTTTGAAGTTGATTAAAAATATATTTATTTTAAGTGATTGCTAATGTTTTGCACTCATGTTAAAACTTAGGGTTAGTTGGGTCCCACCCCAGGCTTCTCTAAGCACCAGAAAAAACACTACCCAGTAAAAAAAATATGGTACTTAATCGTGAGGTCGATAAACACAACCACAAATTTAGCTTTACAAGGAAGACAAATTAGAAAGTTACTTAAATGTCTCCTACACTATTCAGCAAGCTTCCTCGTATAAACATACATTAATGTTAACGAAACTATTAGCAACTAAAGGGTCGATTTTACACCACATACAGAGGAAAACTACATAGTAACCCCCATTCGAGGCGTGAATAGAAAATTCAATTTACATATTACAAGAGAGACTGGTCACCTCATTATCCCATATAATGGCCGACGTTGCTCCCACAAGAGTTAATTACCCCTAATCTGGCATTCTGTGAATCTACTGGGGGGTCATTCCATTTTGTCGCCTTCGTTGCAGAGAATGGGTGAACTGGACTAAATTCGCTACGAATGAGCCTAACATGCCAACTGAGTTCAAAGTAATATTATACATGTAGGGAGCTAAATAATACAAGATTTTGCTGCATATGTACCTAGATTCACTGTCACTGTGAGCAAACAGAGACTTCATATTTTAAAGGCAAACGAGGTCGCAGGCAGACTCACGGGTGTAACGTCATGCCCGAAACGTCAGAATATAATTAAACGTGAGTTTATGCGATTTAGACCCGTTTTTCTTTAAAATATGAGTGATAATCGTGAATGTTTAAATCGATAAACTGAGACTTGTATACTTACTATTATCAAACCGCGATTAGAATGGGATTCGAAAGTACTGTTGACACAACAGTATATAAGTCAATCTAGAATATATTCGTAGTTTGATTTATATATTCATAGATTAACTGCAGAGACTTTCGGACAATAGATTAATGAATCACTAACTACGGGTCTCTATTAGTTCCCATAAAGTTTGAAGTTCGATTTTTGAAGCGAATAACGTCGTAAGTCCGAATTTGTTTTAGTCATATTGTCATCAGTCATAAAAATTAATATTATAAATCGGTGGTCAGTTTTATGAAGGTCATAATTATTGTTAGTCATAAAAGTCGATGCCCATAACTTTTAAAATCTATACAGCATCATTTTCAGAATGTTAAAAGCAATAACCTTCCTTATTATAACTGTTACAACGTCTTTATTCGCAAGTTGTAATTATTTGTTGTCGCGTGATTATGTCAATGTAATGATGTGGCTAGAATTTTTTTTACACCACCTAATAAATTTAGTAAGTAAACTTGGTAATAAACTTAGTTAGTAAGTAAATAGTAAGAGTATTATTTTAAAAGTCGGTCCTAGCGCTTCGCCGGCCGCTGCCGCGGCACGCTCGCTTCGCTCGCTCGGCTCGCGCGCTGTAAGGACACAGTTCAACCTAACACTCCTCCTCGCTTCGCTCGTCGTCGTACCTACACTGACCTGCCTTAGAGTCGAGTAGGTAAGGAAGTTTCCTAAGTTGCATCATAGTCCATAAATTTCTTAATTAAAATTAAGGAAAGTTATAAATTTCGTATTTAATATTCAATTTTTTGGATGAAATTCGGTTATATGAGTAAGAACCATTAGTAGATTCAAATGTATGACTTAAAATATTTATATTAAATGATAGATAGACCTTTGTGTGTTATAGTCAGCAATTTTATACCTTTTGTAATTAGAGTATGTAATGTTATAGGTTAGTAATGTTAGATCTATTAATCGTTATACTTAACAAAAATTATGACCATTGATGCTCATATCAGTAAATTATATGGATATCAATTTCTGACTGACGAAAATCGGATTAACAAATATAATATATGGGAAAGAAAGGGATCCCCTAACTACATCTATAAACAACTCTTTTCTAGGTATATATTGGGGTCCATATTGGCACTTATACAATTTTTTCTTCGAATATTTTTACTAATACCGTTTTTTACTCATAATCATCATTACTCCGAAAATTTTTTCTCATACTTTTTTTCTTACTAAAAATTATACTTCTACCTACAATGTTTATAACGATTTTTATTTCAAAACTTTATCCCCCTAAAGTCGTCAAGTAGATTAATCTATACTCATAAAGTTATTTGAAATAAATTGTTTATTTATAAACATTTCTCTGATGTCGAATCTAAAATAAACTGCATAATATGTAAATTGAATTTAAATATTTTGTAGGTATCACCTGTTACAAGTGATAATCGAATTTAATATTTGTCTTTTCTGTGTATGATTTTATTTTGTTAATTTGCTCTTATAATTAGTTTATAATATCTTTGCCTGAGATACAGGATCTTCCTAGTTCAGGCGCGGTACAACTATAATTCCTATTATATGTATAATAATGTTAGCACTTTGTCATACTAGCTATAAGGAAATTAATCAATATTTTTTTTTTATTTTTTTTTTATATTTTGCCATTACGTTCACTCTGTTGTGGTATAATTCTTTTATGAATAACATAAACTGTGTAGTCATAATGGGCTTTGTGCAGAAACTGTTGTGACATACTCAACTTTAGCATATTTCTTTGTGGCAGATTTCGAGTTGTTCGAATATTATTCGAGCATAATTTCGATGCTCCTATTTATGATGAGGCATAATCTGGATGTGCATAAAAAGTATCGGCATAGTTTGTTTTAGCATAACAGAAAAGGAATAATTACAACCTCTCAATATAATCGAGGTAGTAGTAATATTCTATACGCAACTTACTGTGTTACTGAGCTGAGTACTTTCTAGGTTGCTAAACAAAAAATAACCTCGAAGACTAAACTAACTAACCTTCTTTCCAACTAAGTCTTCTAACCTAACCTATCCGAGTCGGATCTGCCCCGGAAGGTTTTGTTCGCTCGCTTCGCTCGCTCACTGCAGAAATTTTCACCCTCACAGCAAATTCTGCCTGACGAAAAAGGCAAGTTTCGAACATGTGGCTACTGCCCAAAAAAAAAAAATGCGAATCTAATTTCTGTCTTATAACACTCGGCGTAATTAATGATATGCCAAGATAGTTTCGGACAAAATAATATTCGAAATATTGTTATTTAAGCCAAGTGATGTTTCTGTCTCATTAAGTTGATGCCAAAATAGATTTTACCAAGTCTGTTATGTCCTAAGCGTTTCGGACAAAAAAAGTTTAGAGGGAACCCGTTTAGTACAGTACCTACTTTGCCACAACCTGATTTGTGCAGGTAGCTATTACAGTAATAGTACGATTTATATTTAATTAAACAAAAATAATTCATACATAAAACCAGTACAGATAAAAATAAATACCTATAACATTAGAATATATAGCATAAAATAAGTATAGTGAAAAATTATATAAACATAAAAGTTAGTACTAAAAATATGTATGAAAAACAATATTATGAACATAAATAATTCTATGTGATGATGATTATGAACAAAGATTATTCTAAATACCGATCATTATGAAGTTAAATTGTATAAGAAAAATTTTCGGAGTTCCAATAATCTAAGTTGCAATTTTATAAATACTTTGGCGCACCCATATATTGTGTCATTTGTTGTGTCAACAGTACTTTCGAATCCCTTTCTGATTCCGGTTTGATAAATTTGTCGATGACAATTTTTCTAAATTGTCTTTGTAAAATGCTGCATACGTGTAAAGGACGCATTTAGATCAAACGAGCATTCGCTGATTCTATCCCCTACTCTAAGAAATCAACGAATTTCGTCGAATCACGTTTTGTGTAACGAACTAATTTCATAGAGTGGGGGGTAGAATAAGCGAATGCTCGTTTGGTCTAAATGCACCTTAATAAATAATTATAGTTTTAAGGGCTAATTCAATATCGTAAGCATTAACTTTTTTTAGTAGTTCCTTTAATTCGACTCACGTTTTAAGGAAAATGCCTGAGAAATAGTTTCTATTTATTTCCGAGTAAGTACCTACTTAGCTATTTGTCGGGTTTCCATTCCATGTAAGTATCATGATTATTACGATTCCTATGCAAATACCTTCTAATAAATTACATATTACGTGAATGTTACGGTGTACGGTAAGTAAATCCAACCGTCAGTAGAATAAAACAAAAAGTACTAAATTAACCTAAAAACTTACATCATTCAATAATCACAAAATCTCTACTTGAGTTGAGTTGCACCAAAACTTTTATAATTTTACAGTACCTGTTATTGTGAGACTGCTGGAGAAGGTACAAGACTAAAAACATGACAGTAGATACCTACAATATTAGATATAATTGTACATTGTGCATCTAGGGAGGTAAGTACCTACGGTATTACTAACGAGAATCTTAATGACTCTAGTTAGTATTCCGTTTACCGACCGTGATGCATACAATGTTTTTCATCACATTAATTTGCGAGCAAAAAAATTAGCATTAAGAAAAAAATGTTTTTTAGAAGTGAGTTGCCGGCGATGTACTGGGCGGCACCCGCGTCACCATGCCCTAAATGATAACATCCAGAGGGCCCTCAGATCAGCTGGTGTTCCTTCTGCGCTTGAGCCGCCAGGTCTCAGCCGCACTGAGGGGAAACGCTCCGATGGTCTGACTTTGATGCCATGGGAGAGAGGACGGTGCCTGGTTTGGGATGCGACATGTGTGAGCACCTTCGCCGTTTCCCACATTAGTCGCACCACACGTGCTGCTGGAGCGGCAGCCGAGTGGCAGGCGAACTTAAAGCGGCAGAAATATAGTCTCCTAGGACCGAGCTATATTTTCGTTCCGGTCGCGGTGGAGACAGCGGGGTGCTGGGGAGCTGACGCGAAAAAACTTATACGGGACATCGGACGTCGTCTCCGACAAAAAGGAGAGCATCCTCGCTCAGAGTCGTTCCTGGTGCAACGGCTGTCCATGGCTATTCAACGCGGAAACGCTGCGAGTGTTATGGGCACTTTTGCACCCGGAACGACGATGGGCGGCTTATTTTCCTAATTATAATATGTTATTTTTAGTCTTTTTGTTTTTAAGTTAGTTTTAATTTTAATTGTTTGTAGAAACTTTTTTTAGAAAAGTGAAATTTCCTAGGGAATTCACTTTTCTATTAGAATAAGAATAAGAATAAGAAAGTATTTATTGCCACAACTAAAAAAATAACAGCACCACAATGCATTTAATCACACCCGCATGCAGAAAACATTACATTAGTTTATTGAAACTATTGTCAGTAACTACATGGACAAGTGTGAGAAAAATATACATTATATATCCGAGAAATATAAATTGAATGTTTATTTTAACTATAATGTAGGTAGAAAGTTACCAATTTATATTTCACGAACCATACTTAACCTACTTTACACATTGAATGTGACAAAAGGAGCGGACTCAGCATATGTTGTGTCAGTCACCGAATAAACAGACAACTACACAACGCTGGTTTTCAGGCCGCCCCTCTTACACTAAGCAACATTGACAGATATGCGGGTAGAGGCCCATAACAGCTAGGCACTAAATAAGTATGTCGGAGATATGAGTTACTAAATCTAGAAAACGATAAGCAATGTTTTGCTTGGAGTGGTCTTTGCTTGGTCCATGCTGGTTTGCAGGTAGATGATACCAACCTATGAACAGGTGGCTGGTGACCTGACAGTATAAAAGGTCACTACTGCAGTGTTCATCAATTCATTCCCGTGTTAGACATAGAACGATTCACTCTTGTCTTGTTATGTGAAGGGTTTACATTCTTACGAAGGAAGTTATTTCTATGGGGTATGCATCTATGCATTGACGCAAGCTTAGAACTCTCCATTCGTTTTCTACTACTGCGTAGATGCGTAGATACAAGATTCTGAGTAATGTGAGTAACGAGTAACAAGTAGCTAGGAGGCAGATAACTAAAATCCTACCCCTCTTAGCTCGGCTGTCACTAGAGTTCCCGAAATCAGCAAGTGGGATGAAGACTCAAGGCTCACGTAACAGTGAGTACTGGTATTGTATCACATGTAAACGGTAAGGTTTAAAATCGACAACAGTTGGTAAGGTAATGATTGTTCACTATGTTTGCAGTTAAGTTTGATTTGAGTCGTGATTTAGAAAACTGCTTTGTTCTTTTTTTGTGATTACTGTTGTAAGAAAACGTGTGGGTAGGTATCCTACCCTATTGGAAAAAAAAAATAAAAACAGTAATTCTAGTGATTTCAAAGTATATCATGACCCATACTTATTACTTACTTAGTTGTGAAATACTAGCAGTACCAAAATATGGGCAGGTAGCCCTTTGTTTTGTTTTGTTTTCGAGTCTACCAAAAATTAATTTGTGATAGTGATAAACATTTTCAATCCATGCCTTGTGTTAAAAGTTTTCTATGCGTGTGAAATTACCTTTACAGATGTTCAACTTCAAGATCAACAAGCTCACTGTCATAGTAGTCTACAGTTTCATCCATGATGAATATGCCGTGACGATGAAACGAGCGCAATTTCTTGCGATACCTATGTCCAAGAAATTAAGAATTGAAGACGCCAACTCTATGGTTATTTTGGAGCAACGGAAATTAAAGGACAGGTTTCTTTCCAATTGTTTTAATGAAAAATTAGAAGCAGTAGTTTAAAGAACTAACGGTTGACATTTCTGTTTGTAACGTTAAGTATTTGTGTTCTTAATACGTTTTATTATTTGCGAGATTAATTTGATTATAGTAAAGTGAAGCACAATCTTATTTTGATGTCGAGTATAAGATGAGGTCAGTGTCTAACCTCAAACTTTGGGTACTTAGTGTTATGATTAGGTCTAGCATTCCAATTATCTCAACATCTGTTCAAAACTGCTTATTGCTAGTCTACTTGAAAAAAAAAAAGGAAATCAGTCGGCTTTGACTTTACTTTGTTTTTGTGATAAAAATGATATCGTACAATTTGATGATTACAGTTCAACATGGTGAGTCAGAACGAGCTGCCGGCCTGTAAGTTGTTGATGTCATGCCCGGTGGCGTAGCAGGTGTCGCTACTGCCTACCGTGAACACGTGGTGCAGCATGTGGTGTGGACACGTTGTTAATCCGCTGAGCAGTTCACATTTTTGTTGGGCTATTTGAGGTCTGAGCTAATTGGTGAAACTAATGTTGTTGTAGCCATCGAGGGTTTATTCCCTTTCGATTCTATAGAGTTGAAAAAAAAATTGAGGAAGAAATGCAAAATTGAAACTAAATTAGACATCAATGTTACAGTTACGCAAGTTTAAAATAAACAAGTTTTATTAAACGCATTGAGATCGGTTATAATAATTTCTGAAGGGTGATGATGATGGTCATGATGGTGGTCATGATGATGGTCATGATGGTGGTCATGATGATGGTCATGGTGGTGGTCATGATGGTGATCATTGTGGTGATCGTGGTGATGATCATGATGGTGGTTATGGTGATGATCATGTTAGTGGTCATGATGATGATGGTGGTGATAGTCATTTCTCATTATTCGGGCTGTCCATAGTTTCAATTTGACTACTTTAGTTTAATTAAAGTTGTGGATTATAATTATTGGAATTGGTCATTTAGTTTGCAATCGTAGAATGAAACATTTTACATTCAGTTTGGTTACCTTTTCTCAGACTGCATACACCATTTTATCATTCGTAATCGTAGGTGTAAAATCGGATCTATTTTTCCGTCTCCGTGCGGCCACGATTGTGGGTGGCATGCGTTTGGTTTAATGGTGTAATCGGTCGATGTGTTTTTGGTTTGGTTACCGGATGGAGGTAGACCAATTTTGTTGTTGCTGGATGGAAGCAACTGTGGTTTTGGTTACCGGATGGAGGTAGACCAACTTTAGAGTACTGTAACCCATTTGTTGGTTTGTTGAAGTGTTTCATTTGACTATTGTTGAACTATGTCTGTTACTGGCTAGTAAAGTAGTAAGTACATAGACTGACTAGTCTATTCGAATGTTAATGAAGTTGATTTTAATTCCCTGGGTTGATTAAACGAGTACCTAAATAATTTTTAAATTTAATGAATTCAAATCATCACTCATGTGAGCTTTCAATGGACCGAGAGCAAGTCCGAGGGATTGAGCGTGATCTAATAATCGCATCAGAAGTTCCGAAGCATGTAAAATGTGCACGTGGACTGCTTTTTATGTGCAGTATACTCTTTGCGAGGAGTAGCACTTCGCGGCTGAGATGGTTCTAACTTCTGATAGGTTATTGGATCCTAACAATCCGATGGACAAAAATGAAATCTGGTGGTTATGGTGTAACCTGGTTGAGTAATTTACGTTTTTGTTTGAGTCGTGAGGTTGACTCATTTGAATCATTCATTAATTGAGATCATTTTGACTTATCATTTTGGTAATGCCACAAAAAAAAAAGTTATTGTTGTTAAACGGGACGAAGTGACTATGTCACAATGTGAGTTTACGATGGACATAAACGTGACTTGGGTTCCTTAATTTTGATTTTACTGGTAACTAAAACTGAGCTGGTGGCACTATCAAAATTGTCTAACAAATTGAAGTTCATGATGATTGAATACAGATAACATTTTGTTGTTAATTAAAATGCTAGAAAGGCAAGTACCAATTGAAGTAGATGAAGATTGTTGTGGTATGAAGGATGAGGTTCTCAGTTCGGTTGGTCGACCGTACCAGAGGCTTGATCGTAGCCGTAGCCCGTTAGAAGTCGGTGTCTACCTTTGAGTAGTCCGTGGGTACGCGGTGCGCGATAAGCTCTGGCGGAGGTCGGGTCTTGTAGAGACCGTAGAGTCATAGGGTTGACTCGGCGATCCCTTGGGGATGCGCGTAGTGTGGTTATGTGATAACCAATAGGCCACGAATGAGAGACCTGCTTCCGAAAGTTTGCCGTCATGTGTTTTACGTAAAAGGTGGCTATGAAAGCCAGGTGGTACTTGTCTGGTCTTGCATTTAAATTGGTGGTAATGAATTGACTTTAAGTGATCCTAAATTCAGTGGCAAAGAATAAAATTATTTTCCTTGAGTTGAGTTGATTTTACGTAGACAGATAATTTGGTCAGGAGTAACCGAGTGGTGACAAAGATTACTGATGTACGTGTTTGTTTCAGATACAAGCGAGGACGCTTGTCTTGTCAGTATGGCCGTGTCGGAGATATGAGTTACTAAATCTAGAAAACGATAAGCAATGTTTTGCTTGGAGTGGTCTTTGCTTGGTCCATGCTGGTTTGCAGGTAGATGATACCAACCTATGAACAGGTGGCTGGTGACCTGACAGTATAAAAGGTCACTACTGCAGTGTTCATCAATTCATTCCCGTGTTAGACATAGAACGATTCACTCTTGTCTTGTTATGTGAAGGGTTTACATTCTTACGAAGGAAGTTATTTCTATGGGGTATGCATCTATGCATGGACGCAAGCTTAGAACTCTCCATTCGTTTTCTACTACTGCGTAGATGCGTAGATACAAGATTCTGAGTAATGTGAGTAACGAGTAACAAGTAGCTAGGAGGCAGATAACTAAAATCCTACCCCTCTTAGCTCGGCTGTCACTAGAGTTCCCGAAAAGTAAATAATTAAGCTAGCTAAATTCTACTACTAAATAAAGCTATGGCTAAAAACTAAATAAAGCTAGGCACTAAATATTACTCCCGCGATGCATGCAAGCAATGTGATGAAAAGGTCATTTTACACAAGTTTTGTCCGGCCCTCATCCGAATCAAATAGAATAACAGAGGGGGCTCGTTGGTAATTACGGCTCACAGCTCTGAAGTTAATGGACTCGTTTATTTATCTGTTAATTATTTTAATCACCAAGAAAGTAGTCCATATTATGTAGTCAAGTTTATCGACGCAGTGAAAGATTTATATTTCAATAAAGTAAAAAAGCTTAGGTACTGGAATGGAATTGCTTTGCTGATAGTACGAGTAGGTATATAGAGTCTTTCGCAGAAGATTTTTTCTATGGTAAGCACGTCTGTTACGACATTGTGGGATTATCCGCATTGTAAAAAAGTAATACCAACATCAATTTGTTTAATTATAAAACAAATTGATGTTTTCTAATCATGAATTGATTACAGCGCCCTCTATAGCAAATTCAACGCAACGGAGAGTTGTCGAGTTTGCGGACGATTGTGGTAGACACACGTCTTTGAGTAGCTTAAGGTTGTAGTACCTTCGAAACATTAAGTACAGATGTCGTTAGTGATTAGCTTCACAATACCATTGACTAAATTCGCTGTGTTTCATGGAAGGTCGTCTGGTGTAATTGGAAGCACGTTGGACCGGCAATCCAGAGGAAGCGGGTTCGAATCCCGTGACAACCAGTCTTTCGCAGTTGATTTTTGCTATGGTAAGCACATCTGTTACGACATTGTGTGATACTGATATTATATAGTTTTAATATGATCATACTAATTTAAACTTTCATGATTACCAGTCTTATTAACGACAAACTGCTCTTAATTGCGTAAACTTACGTTTAATTGTATCCTGCATGCTTAGCCAAGTTGCCAATCGCCGCTTAGTAGCGTATCGTAGTTTTCCCTCTCTGTCACTCTATCATATTAGTGCGACAAAGACAGTTAGCTGCGATTAACGATGAAGCGCTAGCGATTGGCAACTTGTCTAAGCACCCTGATGTTTCGGGCATGACGTTACACACGTGGTCGCAGCCACGGATGGAACGTCATGCCCGAAACGTCAGGATAAAATTAAACGTAAGTTTACGTAATTAAGACTCGTTTGTCGTTAAAATATGATGTTTATACTAATTACACACTTGATCCTTGATCAATATAGGCTCTGAATACTTCAGTATATTTCAAACTAAATAAGCTCTTTTTTAATCAAAAGTTTTGCTTTTATTGAGGACTATACTTTCTTTATTTTTCCTCTAGTACTGTGAGATGGAAGATTCTTGAATGATAGGCTTCACTTATAAACAAACAGCGATAGTCATACTTAAGTAAATCAGGAAAGATATTACATTGGCAAGAACAGTTTCCACTTATAGATAATAACCGTTCAGTTGCTAATACATTATAGTGGCAGAAGTGCGATCGCCACCTGCGTGGCGATTATGGCAATCACCTCCTGATACATTCACGCATAGTTAGTGGGATAGGCCTACGTCCAGTAGTGGACTGAGATAGAGAGGAAACAATTATGAAATTAATGAAATTAACAAACGTACATCCTTAGGAGCCAAAACACATATGTATACATATTTATACTTATGTGTATTCGTGTAAAATATAGATAATGCAGAATAACATAATAAGTTTACGCCAAAAAACAGGTTTCTCTTAGCTCGTTTGTTAAGTCAATGTAATTCGTGGTTAAATAAAGTACCAGCGTATGAAATAGCGCTTTCAAGATTAAACCAAACATGCAACAAATATTTTCCGGTACGAAGCAAAGCAAAAGCGACAAACAAGGTAGCACGAGATGACGATAATTTTAAAGTAACGGTAAACTATTCCGCTGGAAAGTTGGAAAGAAATTAAAGCGGAAAGCTTCATAAAGCTGGTGGAAGTCTCGTTTAAAAGTCGTATGTAAACGTTATGATATCGCCGACCTGCTTATGTGCACTCGTCGTACTTTGCCTGCCTCTTACTCTTGCCAAAAATAACTACACACATCCCTTCTTATTCCAATGATATAAGGTACATAATTGTGTATTTGTTTATGCTTGTTTCTGTACTTTGCAAGCCCCTTAATTGGAGGGGTTGGCGCGGCACTCACGCGATGGCTGTACACGCAAAAATCAACGCTTTTAGAACACAATACAGTTCAATATTTTGTGGACATTCTAAACAAATCTAAACGAGGTTAGTAATTTTTCACTGAAATAAAAAGCGGTCCTGATAAAAAAAGTTGCGTAAGAAATAGTTTTACAACTTACTGACATCATTAAAAATGTAGAAAGAGAGTAAATTAAAATGGGTTGCTCGATAATAGGAAATAAAAAAAAAACTAAATAGACACATTCTAATCTTATTAGGTACGAATTTTATGTTCAGATCATATCGAATCGAACATCAGGATTAAAATGACCATAATATAAAAACCGCCTGGTTTTGGCATACCATAGACAGATAATATTAATTTGACTTAGCAGTAACAAAGCATTTATCTACCTACTAATATACCATAGTATGTGTAGGTTCCTGTGTGCTTACCATGAGCTGTCACCAATACGCAAGTACGGGCGGGACCAAAAGATTTTGAGAGCTTCTCGAATGAAATAAGACGCATTTTATGTCTATACAATTCTACAAATTCTTAAGTTATAAGTGACATGTAATATGAATTATTAATAAATGAACTATGAACTATGAACTATGCATACAATAATTTTCCTAACTAGTGCGGAAAAATAAAATTTGCGCGTTGTGCGTTAATTTCTCTTTTTAAGGCACTTGTTATGAAATAAGTTGTTCGATAGACGTGTAAAAACTTCTTTTTAACTCGGGTGATTGTCGCCCTCGTTTCACTCGGGCTCCAACTTTCACCCTCGTCGAAAAAAAATGTTTTTGCACTTGCATCGAAATGTACTATTGTCGGTTTTTTACAGTACCTACCTACTTAGTACCGAAGCATTCACAGAAGGAATGTGCTTTTTACTATAAAGTTATTCAAGTTCAAACATGAATCCGATGCTATTACAAGCCTGTAGGTACTTTCATTTTATTTTTCTTTACCGCGAAGTTAGTAGATGTTGCTTTGAGGGCCTCGAAAGAAGTTCGACGATAAGGAAAAGTTTACATTGCTTAATAATTTTACCTGTTAGCTCCGCAGTTGCTTGTGTTGTTTTAGGAGGCCATACTGTCTGAAGCGGTTTATTTTATTACAATTAAGTGGGGTATGAACTGAGAAAACCATTTTATTGAGTCGTATATGCGGATGGTAAACAAAGAGAACTTTATCTCCAATAGTTCACTGCAGTTTATGTTCTTTTTTTGTTTTAGCGTGAAAACTGTACAATTTATAGTTATTACATAAATTAAATCTAAGTAATCTAACTAACCTAACCTAATTAACCTATATCTAAGGATCTCACCAAACCAATCGACGCGGAGTCGGCTTTCGCCGAGTGTTTTACACCACACTATTCGCATTTAGCCGATCGACCGTCTCCGCGGTTGAACACCTGCGTTAAGCAGTCTCACCCTCCTTACGGCCGTAGAAACGCTCGATAGGATGCGATTTGCTACCGCAACAGTTGTAAAGCGGCGGTCGGCTCTCCCGTACTCCGTCCTGCCGTCGAGCCGTCAGACAGCACGCGTACAGCCGCTGAGTCCGACGAACAGATAGATAGGACAGCGGGTGATCGGCAATCGTAAATCTCATTTTTGGAGACTAGTTGTTAGTAACTAGTTTGAAATTGAACAGATGTGTATGATTACGACAGTATTACTTCGTGTTGCCAGATCTATTGCAGATTTTAATGTGGGTAATAATTCAAATGAATAAATACAAACGCATCAGTAGCTACTTCGGCCGTCATCGGCTCTTTTCGGCCGTCGTCAGCTATGTTCGGCCGTCGAAGACGCTGAACAGCTTCCGCCAGCTCTGACCGGTCCTTATCGTAGGTACTCGGCCGTGAGCGGAGCCGTTCAACTCTTTCCGGCACCGTACGGCGGTATTAGGAGATTTAGGAATGCGAACGTGTGCGTTAGGCTGCAAACGGGGTCGTACGAATGCGAACAGCTTTACGGCAAAACGCTGTTTTCCCGTCGAAAGACGTCGTTTCGCGTGGGCCGAGCCGATTTACGATGTCCTCGCTCTTATTGCGTTGACATAAAGCTTTTTCCGTACGCGATTAGCCGAAACGGCGTCGACTAGTTTGGTGAGACCCTAAGATGCTGGTGGCATTTCGTCGCTGTATCGCAATATTGATGCGTTGTGCAAGGAAGTCGTCAGCTTTTTCTTTATATTCTTATAATAGGCTACATGAATTGTTTTAAGTATGAAATATCAATTTATTGCGATACGCGATGTAATAGTTTCACTTTATGAATAACTATCGTGAGAACCGAAGAAAATATTATCCATCACATTACTTATTCCTTTGGAACAATTTTAACTCGTCTGCTTTCGACCTGTCCCAATGATGGAGGTTAAACTGTCTGCGAACTTGTGCGAATTGTTTACTTTTCAGGATTCCACATCTCGGAATATATTATGAAACTCTTATAATTATTCAAGTGATGTAGGTTACTAATTTCTCATTGTTTCATAACACAAACATTTTATTTTCGTTTTTATTATACATGTCTTGGAGGGAGAAAAAGTACCTAGAAGGATTGTCTATTTTAATAAAATGAGTATTGAATGATGATGATGATGATGATGAGTATTGAATTTCATAATATACATAATTATACACTTTGCTTTTCTATAACAACATTGCAAATTCTTCGTCCCCCTCTCTGAGAAAACTATAAGAATACGTATGAGCTAGGTCGAATCGTTATACAGTAAAATTATGTGGCAGGTAATAGTTGAAAAATGGCTTTTTTCGCAGCCGAATAAATTAAAAGTCTGACCTAGTGGCAGATAAAGAGTCTTTGTACTCGCCCGTACAATCCAAAAGCGCCCTCTATACTATTTTCTGGAATAAAACAAACTCGTATCGATTGCTTACTGAAGTATATTAAAAAATAAAATCTTAAGCCAACTTATACAAACTACGGGAGACAACTGATAGCGGCATTTAGTTGACGCTCAGCGCCATCTGTTGACAGGCAGAGGTACTAACATAGTGGTTTAAAGCGCAAACATGCCGGCCACCAAGAACAACTGTTCTTAAAGATAAACTGGATACAATGCTAATCATGACAGAATAAACAGTATGTATACAGTACAATGGATCCCGTAGGTATGCGAAAAATACATGTTTAACTTAAACTAAACACATGGTAAATGTTTGCCCTTGATAACATTTTGTAATACATAATGGCTAAGGGTGTACAACAGTTACCATGAACAAATGTAAGGTATAACAGTTACTCCTCTATGGGTAGAACAATAAGTTTAGATACAGGGCGTTTAATCAACGAATTTTTGTAACGTAGAGTTACGACTCGCGTAACATTGTCCACTCCGGGGTGTTTTGTGACAACTCGCCCTAGTAACCATCTAGCTGGAGGTAAATCAAGTTCCTTAACTAATACCACGTCGCCCACATTTGGCTCGGGAGTAATTTTTGTCCACTTGTGTCTCTGTAGGTAACGTGAAAGATATTCTTGCGACCAGCGTCTCCAGAAATCTTGCAGCATTCGCTGGCAAAGTTGCCATCTTCTTAAAGAGCTCACGTTGGAATTCTCGTAGTTACGGTCTGGTGGTACTACCAACGGCTCGCCTATAAGAAAATGACCCGGTGTTAGTGGCATAGGATCGCCTTCGTTCTGTATGTAGGAGATCGGCCTGGAGTTGAGGCATCCTTCTATTTGTGATAGAACTGTCGATAATTCCTCAAACGTGAGTGTTGAGTTCCCTATTACTCTCTTAAGGTGATACTTGCAGGACTTCACTCCCGCTTCCCAAAGGCCTCCAAAGTTGGGGGCATGCGGAGGGATGAAGTGCCACTGGGTTCCATTAGTGGCCAGATCATCTGCGATTTCCGGTAAAATCTCCGCCTTTTCTTCTTTAAAAAGGTGCTTTAGCTCTCTAGAAGCACCAACGAAATTAGTACCGTTGTCACTATACAAATCGGTACAGTGCCCGCGGCGTCCAGTAAACCTCTTAAAGGCTGCCATGAAGCTCTGTGAGGTTAAATCACTCACTGCTTCCAAATGTATGGCCCGTGTGGCCATACAAACAAACAGGCAGATATAGCCCTTATAGGATCGATTGCCACGACCCTTTGACACTCTAATATTTATTGGACCAGCATAATCTACGCCTGATCGTATAAACGCTCGGCTCATCGTCACTCTCGCCGAAGGCAGTTGTCCCATAAGTTGTGAATTATTGGCAGCTGAGTATCTTATGCAGACCACGCACTTCTTGCAGTGGTGCTTGACTAGTGATTTGAGGCCAATAATGTAATACTTAGCTCGAATATAATTCATCATCAGCTGAGCGGAGCCATGTAGAGTGACCTTGTGAGCCTCCTTAATAACAAGAGTCGTGAACCAAGAACGTTTCGGTAAGATGATGGGGTGTTTTTGCTCTTCTTCAATGTCAGCATAATGGAGCCGGCCACCAACGCGCAATAGTGAACACTCGTCTGTCCAAGGATTGAGCGAGGTAAGCACACTTTTCTTACGTACTACTTTCGTCCGCTTTAAGTCGTTCAACTCTTCTTGAAACGCTTGATACTGACATTTTTTGATGATTGTTACTAATGCTTCATCAATTTCTGTTTTCAGGAGGTAAGTATGGTTTGGTTTTTGCTTTTTCAGGGCTCTTCGACAATATGCTACTACTCTAAGTAGTCGTGCCAGCGTAGAAAATTTCGCCCATATGTCGTCATCGCTGGCATGGTCATCATCGGAAGTAACAAGGTGAGTTCGAATCTGTTTTTCTTCTAACTTAGTGTTTAGTGATTTAGGATTTGGATATTCTACTACGTGTTCATGCAACCATGGCGGTCCTTGTACCCAAAGGGGGCATCTGACTAATTCAGATGCGGAAATACCGCGTGAAGCACAGTCTGCGGGATTATGTTCTGATCGAACATGTGACCATTGAGCGCGCTCAGTTAATGTTAGTATTTCAGAACATCTATTACCAACGAACGTTTTCCATCGGCTAGGATGACTACTTAGCCACGCAAGAACCACTTCAGAGTCCGTCCAAGCATGTATATTGCTCTTTGGTATGTTCAACACTTCTGAAACTTCTACTAACAACTTGGCAAGCAAAGTAGATCCGCATAACTCCAACCTTGGAACTGAGACCTGCTTGATGGGAGCTACCTTTGTTTTTGCGGTGACCAGAGCGACATGCACCTTCCCATCAGCATCAATCACTCTCAGGTATACTACAGCTCCATATGCTGCCGTCGACGCATCACTGAAACCATGTATCTCAATCAACTTCGCGTCGCTCCTAGAGTGCATCCAGCGCTTTAGTCGGAATTGGGTAAGATCGGACAGACTTTCTCTGTATTTTATCCATTTATCTAGCAATGACGGGGGCAGTTCTTCATCCCAGTCAACGCCAGCGAGCCAAAGTGCTTGTATAAAGATTTTTGCTTGTATTATACTCGGTGCTATCCACCCCTGTGGATCATATAGCTTTGATATGTCCGAGATAACCTTTCTTTTTGTCACTGGCTCTGATATTGGAGGCAACTTGACCGCGTACACAAATTCATCTGCGCTGCGATTCCAAGTAAGACCTAGGATTTTGTTTATAGTGTCAAACTTGACTTCTATTGATTTTTCTTCTTGTCTTCCTGACCTTCCGTTATGTATTTTTTCCAGCATGACATCACTGTTACTGGACCACTTTTGCAGTTCGAACCCCCCACTTTGTACTATATTGTTAATTTGATTATATAGTTCGACTGCTTCTTCAACAGACTCGCAACCAGACATTAAATCGTCCATATAGAATTCATTCATTATTCTCTCGGCTGCTAGTGGAAACTCTTTTCCTTCGTCTTTCGCTACCTGTATCAATGTCTTGACAGCAAGATAGGGGGCAGCAGAAGTTCCAAATGTGACTCTGAGCAGCTTGTATTCTTTGATTTTATCTTCTGGTGAATCACGCCATAGAATACGCTGATATTCTGCATCTTCCTCGCGCACCTTGACCTGACGGTACATTTTGACAATATCAGCTATAAAACAAATAGGATATGTACGCCAGCGCATAATCAAATGACGCAGTTCGGGTTGCAGGGTAGGTCCAACCATCAAATCATCGTTCAATGATACGCCATTCACCCCTTTACACGACGCATCAAAAACAATACGAACTTTCGTAGTCTCTTTATCTTCACGAATCACTGCGTGGTATGGTAAGTACAAGCCCTTAATGCTTGCATTAGGTTCTATTTCTACCATATGGTTTAATTGTAAGTATTCGTTAAATACCTTTTTATATTCTTGTTTCAGGTTCTCGTTCTGCTGTAATTTCCTCTCTAAGTGATGAAGTCTCTTCAGTGCAATGTCCCGTGACTTTCCATCCGCACAGGCAGGTTCCGAGTTTCTAAATGGTAGTTTGACTACATACCGGCCTTCGGTATCGCGAACAGTAGTAGAGTGATAAATGTCTTCACACTTCTGTTCTTCGAGTGACATTATTCTCTTTTTGTTGGATGGCTCAGCTTCTAACTCCCAAAAAGATTTAAGAAGTTGTTCGACGGGTTCGATTTGAGTATGCATACTTACAAGATTATTTGCATTATCGTGTCCGAAGAAGTTTACCTTACCACTTAATATCCATCCTAGACTGGTATTTTGCGCTGCAAAAGTCTCAGAAGGATCTTTGATTAAACCTGGTTCCAATATTCTGGCATGCACCTCAGCTCCTAATAAAATGTCGATCTTGTTAGGAGTGTGATATTCCGGATCCGCTAGCGTTAAACACTCTAACTCCGGCCAAGAGGGAAATGACACTGCCGTCTCGGGTAAGTACCCTGTTACCTTATCAATAATATAAGCCATGACCTTGAACACACAACCTGGATTGAGACGTGAACTGATTGATACTTCCACCACAGCCTTTGCTACAAGGCTATGTTCACCTCCCAACCCTGATACTGCTCCTCTGGTTGGTGTGGGTTTTATTCCAAGTAATTGGACCGCTGACTTTGTAATGAAAGAGGCCTGAGACCCCTGATCTATAAGAGCTCTAATGAGCTGATGACTTCCACCATGGTGTGACTCAGCCTTCACAATAGCTGTAGCCAGTAGCACTTGATGTGCTACCCCTTCCACAAAATGGCTCGTTATATTGGTGGATGTCGTTGGACGCTCCTCCCTTGATGGAAGCTTGACTCCAGTGGGTTGCTTTACAACATTTGCAACCTGATTATCAGCCGACTCGCTTGAGACAGCTGGTTGAATTTCGCTTTTTGGATGCAATAATGAGTGGTGTCTCCTGTGACAAATTTGACAAGACGTAGTATTTCTGCAGTGTTTAACAGAATGATTGTTACCCAGACAATTGAAACATAACCCATGAGAGTGGACGAAGTTACGCTTGTCAACAAGATCAATATTGATAAACTCTTTGCAACTCCTAAGATTATGACCCTGCTTACAATATAAACAAGTGGATTGAGCTATATGTAACATGTGTATAGGACTGGGTTTACTACCTTTATAATTACTGTGAGTATAACGCTGCTTCTGGTTAGCCATTAGACTAGGCTTAGAGTCTAAAAACTCTAATGAATGAAACTTAGTTTCTAGAAAATCTTGAAATTGTTTTATAGTAGGCAACTGATCCGCTAAAGATGCTAATTCACTGACTTTGACTTCCCATTGTTTTCTACTTTCTAAGTCTAACTTCTGGCTAACTATATAAATAATAATAACATCCCATGTGTTAGTGTCGATGCCTAAACCCTTTAATGCATTTAAAGTTTCACTGGTAACATCTGACAATTCTTTGATTGCATTGGAGGACTCTCCTGAAATAGTCTTTTGACCAAAAAATCTATTAAGTATACAATTTACCAAGTATTGTTTATTATTGTAACGATTTTCCAAAAGAGTCCAGCACTGCTGATAATTGTCATGTGTTATGGGAATATGCCGCAACAATTGTTCAGCTTCTCCTTTCAGATGGCCTTTCAGATAATGCAATTTCTGCACGTTGTCGATTTCCTTGTTACTATGAATAAGTGACACAAATAAATCGCGAAAGCTCATCCATTCAGCATATAGACCTGAGAATGTTGGGATTGTTATTTTTGGCAATTTCACTTGCATTGATTTTGAATCCGAAGTTGAAGAGTTAGAGCCAGAACACGTAGGCGTGAGTCTCAATTTTTTTAATGCGGTTTTCAGTGCACATTTGCACTCCATGTAGATGTCATCCGTGGAATCGTATATCCCCTTTCTGCCATATACAGATGCTTCTAAATCCCCAGTGGAGTATGTTTCAACTATTCGCTGATGTTTCACGGTGAATCGCTCCCACAGGGTTTCCAAACTCTCTAGTCTTGTTTCTATATATGCCTCAGTCACTCTTTCCCTAGGTGACTTCTTGAAATTAGACAATGCCTTTGTGATACGCTCCGCGGTGTCTAATTGCATCTTTATATCCGAATCCATGTTTATTTCCACAAATCAAATACGAATCCAACAAAAATTGCAAGTTAAATTCTTTTCAAATTATCTTCTAAGTCCACGATCTCAAATTTTTCTAAGTCCAAACTTTCAAAATTTTCTAAGTCCAAACTTTCAAATTTTTCTAAGTCCAATCTCTCAAATTTTTCTAAGTCCCAATGTAAATCTTGAAATTTTTACAAGTGTTTGAAGCGTCTATTTCTGGGCCAAAATCGGGCATGGATTCCCCGTCGTTCCACTTTTTAACGAACTATTCTAAGTGTTTTGGACTTGTAATATTTTAACTTCTAAATTTATAAATTTTCTAAGTCCAGATATGACAGCTGTCAGTTTGACAGGTCCGATTTTGATGATTGACACTTGAAACTGATAGTTAATCAAATTAAAGTACTCACAGTTTGTCTTCTTAAATATGTATACACTGCACTGCAACACTTATCCTTCATCCGCCGGTTGTGACGTCACCGCTGATGACAGGAACATCCCCCGATGACAGGAACTTCTGACACTGACGTTTCTTTGACAACGATCCGTCGCCCTTTGAAACAGCGCCAAAAACTCGACGATCACGACGTCTTCCACAATCCGATTCGTAGGACCATGTACTCGCCCGTACAATCCAAAAGCGCCCTCTATACTATTTTCTTGAATAAAACAAACTCGTATCGATTGCTTACTGAAGTATATTAAAAAATAAAATCTTAAGCCAACTTATACAAACTACGGGAGACAACTGATAGCGGCATTTAGTTGACGCTCAGCGCCATCTGTTGACAGGCAGAGGTACTAACATAGTGGTTTAAAGCGCAAACAGTCTTCTCTTGAGGTATCGGTAGAGAGACGTGTTTTTTTATTGCTTTGTTCCCTACCGATGCTTAAATACAGAGACTTATTAGATGGAGGAGAATTTTAAAGTCTTATAATTTGAGAGAATCATGGTGCCTTGAGCTTAATTGAAATCTATGTGATCATTAGTAAATACCCTATCGTCTTTTTTTAATATTATATTTTTGACAGCCTCCGTAGCCTAGGGAGTGACCCTGCCTACGAAGCTGGAGGTTCTGGGTTTGAATCCTGGCGAGAGCATTGTTGTGTATTTATTTATCACAAATATTTTTCCTTGGTCGTGGCTGTAAATACATAGAACATAAGTATCTATACGGATCTAAGTATCTATTATAGTACATTTGCGGTCAACAATACGGTTCAGCAGTATTTATTTTTAATGAAAATTACTGCAAATTAATCAGAGGTTTGAAATATTTAAAATATAGGTATAAGACTTTTTAACATCAGCTTATATTGGAATTTTCCTAAATTAATCATCTAATCCAAAAAATGTGTTTGTTGAATGAATTAAATTTTTGTTAGATTGATTTCCGCAAGCAAAATTGTAGTGTTAAAAAAAACTCCAATTGTGTATGAAAAAGGGGGCTTTTTAATCATGACCTTCTAGTTCTGTATCTACGGAGTTATCTGACAATAAAGTTTTTTTGGATTCGATGAATCCAATACCATTACATACTAAAATATTTTCACTTATCATCATCATCATCATCAGCCTATGTTAGTCCACCTGGACGAAGGCCTCTCCTATTAACTATGCGTATAGATGCATTAGGAGGTAAATGCCCATAATCGCCACGCTGGGCAAGCGGATTGGCGATCGTAGTAATGTGTCCACTATGATGACGCTGCTGCCCATCATCAATCTTGTAGAATGGTCAGTGCCACTTCAATTCCTTAGTCGACTCTTACGACACCCGCAGGAGGAGTTGAGGTGGTGACAAATGTATTAACTATGTTGATACATCTTATGGAGATAAATAGGTAGTCATTTATTAATTTTATTTGTTGTTCTACAGTGAGTCTTCATTACTACATTAATGAAATCTTCTCTTGATGGCCCGCCTGGCGTTGTATAATTTCGTCACAGTAATTTAGTTTGAGAGCTGACTAAACAATTCAGTTTATAAGGAAGTATTTCAGAAGAACCTCTTTGTATAAATAAACAAGGAAATACGGTAACAGAAATCAAATAGGTTGTACGTAATCAAATTTAAATAATTTTATGCAGGTTTTAGTTTTTAATGAAATAAAAGGTTTAAATTTCTTCGTTAAATTATGTGATTGTTGGAAAACTAAATTCATTTTTAATGCAACTTTCCTTTATTTTCTGCTCCAATAGGTATGAAAACGAAGTTAGTGCGTCAGTCAATAAAAACTTTGACTCTGTCGCTCGGGACCAATTAAAACAAGTTCACAAAATCAATTAGTTGCAATGTTGGCTTTTACACAAGTTGTTATTTAGTTTTGCAACTCATTGTATGGAGCGAATAAAATGGCTGAGTTGATTTAAAGTATGATTGCGGAAGTTTACCGCTCCTGGAGTTCTGTAAATTGGTTTTAAATAACTTATTGTTTCAAATCTTGTCTTTGAAGAACCCTTTTTTACTAATTTTAACCTTTTTGTTTTATAGCTCGTTTAAATACATAAATACTCATTTTGAATATCTTTCTTTCCCTTTTTCGTTAATAATGTTCTTGAAGTTAGGTTTGTTCTTCCCTATTTTTTCGGAGTCTGCTATTCTTATGATTATTGGTCACACGACCAATTTGTTATTAAACCACTTTAAATATTTCAATGATATCATTTTCAAAATAACAGAATTATTGTATTACATAATTTTCCTTTAATGTAAGTACGTGAACAATAATTTAACTTGTTTCATCTGTTTCGTGGGCCTCAAGGCAGTATCTCATACTTGTTGTTCTTATTTATTTCGATTTTTTTTATTTTTTAACCATTTTAGTAGGTGATCCCTTTTTATCCTCAGTAGTTGACCCTAATGGTCAATTGCAAAAAAAAATACAAAGCTTAAGGACGTTTTGAAAACATAAATGACGTTCCCATTGTGTTACGAAATACTTCGTAAATAAAAAATATGACGTTAAGTTTTGTTCTCAATAAAGCCTTTAAACTGTTTTTTTTAATTGATTCATAGCCAATTTTGTGAGATTAAAATTAACCTACAAATAGGGTAGGAGCATATAGGTACATAGTACCTATAGTTTTGAATCTAATATTATTTTCTTTTTGATATCGCTCGATCCAACGTAAAGTATTATATTTTATACCTGCGAATGAAGGGCTGGGCTGAACCTCGCGGCTTCAGATTCTCCGTTCGTTTACATGTCAACTTTACGCCATCTTCAGAAGGTCTACAACCAGAACCAATACAGAAATCTAGTGTTTTGTTTGTCCACAAAACATTTCCATCGAAAATTATGACGGAAGTCGAAACGAAGGTCTGTAAATCAAACAACAGGGGACCAAGCTCTCGCAAAATCTTCAAGATATTTGACGGACCTTGGACAAATATTTGAATTTCCTTAGGCAATGTCCAAAGTTATATAACTTTTGTTTATTATTGTTGATCTCGAAAAGGAAAAGGGTACGTATGAGTTAATATACGTAAAACATAAGGTACCTACTTACTTTAATGAGAAACGTTGTCACAAATGCCTAGAAGAAAATATTATATGAAGTGTCCACAGAAAGAACATCGCGACATACTGACAGACCAATGATGTGCTAAACATACATGTTCACCAAATCTGAGAACGTGTATGTATCTGAGAATGTGTATGTATGTATAACAAGTATGTATAGGTAATATATGTCACAATAAGTATGCAGGTAGAACTAAAATCGTCGAAATAAAAAAATGTACTCGTTTCCTAATGTACGTATTATTTAGTGCTAAATTACCATCTTGTTTGGCTCTTTGAAAGACGGAAATTTCTTATATCCTCGAATCATAACTAAGTAGCGAACAATGTTGTTAATGATTACTGCTAATCACGATCTTATTCAATGATTCAGCAATACAACAACTTTCCTGCCCATGTTTAGGGTTCGGCAGACAATCAAGAATATTTAAGTTACCGTTTAGAAATATTTACCAAAAAGTCTCTGGTAAAAAATGGTTCAACAATTAAGTTCTCAAAGTACAAATTATTATTATTATTTTTGAATAGTTATAAAATAATTATAACTCTTGTGAAGAGATTCGCCTCTATTAGATTTGCATACTGTACCTATACAATTTTTTATTTAGAGTTTAGATAGTACGGCGAGCAAAAAATATATGGTTAGTCTCAGGTATTTTTGGGATATGTTCGATTTAGGTAAAAATACTCGTTATTAGCTCGGAATCAAGTATTTTCAGACAAATAATTATAATTTATTTATTGAAATAAATGTACGCAGGTATAACAGGTACGATCACAAAGTTAGTGAATTGGATAAGTTTAATGGACTAAATCGTTAATGCACAAAAAATAAAACTTTGAAGTGTAAGAGGCGAACTGAATGCCATGGAGCATTTGACTTTTGACTTTGACTCTACCAGTTAACCTTTAGGCAAGGCAGAGAGGCTGTGGGCGGTGCTACAGTCGACGTCAGAGATATCATCATTGCGATTTAGGTGCCAAAATATATTTACACGATCTTAATGTCAACGCAATAAAGTCGTGTAAATATATTTTTACCACCTAAACCATAATGATATCTTTGACTTCGACTCTACAATAGATTTTAAATGACTGAACACTCCTATTTTGATTAAATGTGTTTTAAATAGGATTTCCTGTTTTTCAAGCAAAAACGTCAATGTCGGTGACCTTATATGAAAATCATACGTAAATAACACTTAAATCCATAACCAAATAAATTTCACGTTAATTATTAATCTAGAATTGCACGTAGGTACATTTATGTTATAATAACGTAATACAATCTATTTTGAAACTGTAAACCAATTGGCTTCATAATTAATGTTTTCGCAGCGTATTGGAAATAACATTATCACCAATAGGTTTCATTTAAAAGCATTACGTTAATAATAAGATATACGTATTATACAAATTATACAGAAATTTTCGACCTCACTTAGGAAATAAATTTTATTAGTAATAATTTTAACGCTAATTTAAATAACCGAATTTCAGTGTAGGAATAAATTACTTGCTGGTAAATAGAAATTTTAAATTGCTGTTTTGATAGTTTGTGACGTTAAAAATCTAGTTGGATAATTCGTAGAAAATATATTACTTCTTTTCATTGAACTACATCTTATCTTATTGGTGGCCCTTACGGATACTCTTCGACCCATTGGGATCTTTTGTGTAATTGCCCCCTGTTTCGCCTACCCCAGGTATTGTTCTATAAACTCATAATGTTTGAGGATGGACCCTAAAATAGCGGTAGTATTTTGACCTCTTTCGGTTCCAGATAGACAGTAGATTGAACTACATACTTGTAAATATATATTGAGGTCGAAAAATGCTCGAGAACACGGCTAAGCAAACGCAACGTGAGACGTTCACTCACAAAATGGGGAGATAACCATGTAAAGGTCACCAGTAGATACCGGGGACTGGTCTCTTTCACCGGTACAATTATGTTAGGTGCAAACAAGAGGTCTATGCTCAGCTGTGGCTGTCTTTTGGCTGAAACTGAATGATGATGATGATGAAAGAGAATTTTTTGAATCTGCAGCATAATGATGATATTTATTGAGTTAAAAATGTCTAAAGTACTAGCTTTTCATAATACGCGACATAATTTTGTAAACCAATATCATAAAACCTGATTTTTCTTGCGAAATTCTTCGACAAATCCCGAACGAACGTAATATTTTATCAATCTCGTTAAAGCACCTTTTTAAGGTGTACTTTGCCCGTTAATTTATTTGCACTGCTAACATGATCGACTTCTAATAAGCACTGGTCCCATCTAAGGCGATGAAAGAGCAGCGAGATTGCGAGTTTATTCCTCGCGAATGAAATCTGTGATAAAATTTACTTGCCGGCAGTGTGAACAGTCCGCAGTCCTATAAATACATGGGACACGAAGGGAAAGTACCTTAAATATCATACATAGAATATTTCGCTAAAAGAATACTTTATTTTATTTTGAAAATTAAATAAAAATGCAAAAGAAAGAATCCAAAAATCTAGCTTTTTCTAGGCATTGAACCTACTTTAGTACGAATTTTTTTTTTCGTTTTTTATGATATTATTCGAAAGAAAGGATAAAAATTTGCAATTTTTCTAAAAAAACATAGTATCTAAAACTAAAAGAATAACCAAAAACGTTTGGTTCAAAATTCGAAAAAAATGTGTAGTTGGTTCGACTTCCGGGTGAAGCAAGTAATTTCTTGAAAAACTTTGAATGCAGTTTTATTTACCTTTAAAAATAACGTAATGTCTTCTTTCAGCAAAATATTCTATCTAGAATATTTAAGGTACTTTCCCTTCATGTCCTATAGTCATAGGACGCCCTGTATATCTGTCATTTTTGCTAACCAGGGATCAATAGTTTTTGACCGTTTTAAAGCGAGAAATTAGTCCATAGCTAATCGCCCACTCGCCTTTAGTGGGACTAGTGGCATAATATTTGAGTTCTGTATAAAAGAAAATCTGGTACTTTGCAACAACTGAGCTAACATAATAAAGAGTTCGTGAACAAGGAAACAACACTGTAACGAATTGATTTTCCAAGAGTTGCTTCATTGCATTATTCCCGAGGGTCTTGTAGCAACTTTGTTCATATCAGGACGTAATGATTATTAACACTTATGATGGGAAACTTTTTCCTTGTATTCATATTTCCTAAATGTATCTATAATATTTAGTAACGAAAAAATAAGGAATAAAGATGACGATATGTCAGCATTGAAATTGATTTAAAATAATAATAATATTTAAAATAAAATAAAATAAAAAAAATAAAATTTTAGCCTGTAAAATGTCCTACTGCTGGACACAGGCCTCGTCTCATATATGAGAGAGATTGGGCTATAGTGCCCACGCTGGCCCTAACGGGTTGGGAACTTCACATACACATTTGAATTTATTCGCGGATGTATGCAGGTTTCCTCACGACGTTTTCCTTCACCGAAAGCTAATGGTAAATATCATCTGATATTCCGTACATAAGTTTCGGAAAAACTCATTGGTACGAGCCAGGATTTGAACCCATGACCTCCGGATTGAAAGTCAAACGTCTAAACCACTAAGACACCACCACTTAGCTGAAAAAAAAATTAAACAATATTATTATTTTTATTTAAATATACGTTCAGTCTCATATCTTCGCTAGGAATAGGTATCTCTTCACCTAGTGTTAGAGCTCTGGCTTAAAATTTCCAAAAATAAGGTGTCTGTAGCGTAACACAACATGCATTATAATAATACCCGTTACTTGCGCTTCACTGTTTTTTGATTATTGTATTGTAAAAATAAGGCACTAAAGTCAACTTTTACAATAGGTGAAGATAGGTAGTAGACGAAAATATGAGACTTTTTATGCACGCTTAATTATCACTTATTATCAGGGTTCGGATATCTCGTAGCACGGTAAGACTTTAGAGAACCACGGAGTCGATTTTAACATAAAAGTCGACTTATACTCATACTCATCCTCATGTATATAATTAGTTAAAAAATGCTTATAATTTAATTTTATTTACGTCTTCTATGGATATTACAAACTAGAAGATTAGTTGATAATATTTTTTATTTTGCGTGTTTTTTTACGTAATATAGGTACAACATAGTGTGGCAGTCTTTTTTTCATTTAAAATATAGTTGAATTCAATTCCAAATTAGATTTATTTCGTTTATAATCAACTTTTGGAATGAGTATGTGAGTATGAGTATGAGTTGACTTTTATGTTAAAATCGACTCCATGGTTCTCTAACGTCTTACCGTGCTACGAGATATCCTAACCCTGCTTATTATGTACCTTCAGAAGAAGATGCCAGCTATTTCAAAATGTTTTGTTTTAATGTTTATTCGGGCACAGACGATACAATTATTCATTAAACATAATCACGCTGATTAATACATAAATCAATGAAGTTGCCACTAGATTTTAACACGCATACATGATTAAAAAATACGGGGTGACAAACAAATTCAACTTAACACAAAAGAAAAACAGACATTTGTTGGCAATGCGCATAAAACTAAAAAGTACAATATAAATTAAGGGTAAGTATAATTAATCTTCCTGAGTTACTTCATCATTCAAGGTTTTAAGTACCTCGCGCTTAAATGTAACTAATGGAATATTAAACATATCAATATGGGAGAAATAGTTATTTATGTGGCTGGCGCATAATAAGAGGCATTAAACATGAGTGTGGTTTTATGAAACGAGCCGTAGGCGAGTTTCATAATAAGATCACACGAGTGTTTAATGCCTAATTATGTACAGTCACATACATAACTTTATCTACATGCATATAATAAGTTTTCTACAATATGTTTATTTTTGTGGCAGCAAATTATTGGTCACGGTTGTAGCGGCGTCCCGGATTTCTGGTGGTGTTTCACACATTTCAACATCACTGTCTTCGTCGTCATTAATAATTTTTCAGTGTAAATATTTCACAACGAACTCGATAATATTTAACTTTCAAGTCAACAGTCCAAAAAAGTTGTATGTTTGAAACCACAGAGCACGGACCTCTTTAGTGTGTAACCTATAGGCAACCCTCCAACCTCCTTGTTTGAAACAATTCAAACAAAACAAATGACTGAACTGACATTAGTTTTTTTTTATTCTTAAACCAGGTAAGGTCTTGAGTCGATATCGATTCTCAAATCGATTCTCAGTATTCGACATTTAGAAGAATGTATGGAATATGAATTTTAATGTGAATGAAATTACAAATCGATTAATTCGATAATCGAAGTTAAAGTGTGTTTTTTTCTTTTTAACAGAATGTTCGAAATTTAATTGTGATTAAGATATCGGTTGCCGATATCGTAAAGTAAAAATTATGATACACCCGCAGATACAGATTTCTTAAAGTAGGCTATTTGCTTACCGCCGCTAAACATATTGTAGACAACTTATGATATGGATGTAGATAAAGAGTATTATTAGATCTGCACGTTTTATTTATGAATGAATTAGATTTATACTTCTTTCGCGTAAAGGGAACGTACACTAGCCTGTTGTGTCGTGTGTTCAAACGGGGAGTTTTAAAATAAATGTTGCTTACTAAATAAGGCAAGTCAATGTAATTATTTAAAATGTTATACAACAATTTTGATCGTTTAATGTGCGTCGGGATTCGAGCGAAACCAAGTGCTTACTATTTTGCTATGGATTCGATTTAGATGCTCTATATTTTAGATGCTTTAAAAGTTTAAATGAAATAAATTGTCCACGAGACATGTGGCTTCTAAGCGTAAGTACAGACAAGTTCCATGTTTTCGCCTAGAGTGAAAATAGTGAAATCACTGCCTTATTTTTAGGGTACAGTCGCCGTCAATATACTATTTCAAATTTACGGCCTAAGTCGCAAATTATGACACACTCTTATGTCGATCTAACTAAGGTTGCGTTATAATATTTTCATTTAATGGTGAACGTCATAATATTTTCAGTTACACATACAATTTAAAAACAAAGTAATCCTATAGGTTCCGTTTTTTCCTTTTGAGGTAAGGAACCCTAAAAAGCGGCACGGAGAGTACACATAATCAGACAAGGCCACTTCAATCTAAAGAAATCCAACCTAGACCAAGTTTATATAGGCAATCGTATCAAATCATATGCATTTCCGGATTTGCCTGAGACGTGTTTCATGTAGCCTATTTACTGGAATGTATGTGCATTGAAGGAATTCGTGCGCTTGGTTCTCCTTATTTACATGTGAAAGCAAATGGAAGTGTAGTTACTTCTAGAACCAAACCGAATGACGGATAGAAGGTAGGAAAACTATAAATAAATGGTGTCTTTTAGCATACGAATTGTTTTATACTGCAATCACAGAATTAGATTTGGATAGAAGAAACAAGTTCATTCATTTGTATGGCGGCCGAGCGTGTCAAATTTTGTACTGAAGTTGTTACTTGCTTATGAGTTTAAATATGTCTCAGGCCCTTGAGTATTCATAATTATTTTTTTGTGTTGTTGCAATTAATATTACTAAAGGAGGCATTATTAATGTTTTTGTTCACTTCAACTTACAAAATTTGACGCCCGAAAGCTGTAAGCTGCGCTTAAAGACGGACAACTCAGTGGATTTCACTGAGTTCATTTGACACGCTAAATAGATACGTTTGCTTGATCTATGGTATATACAGTGAACGCATATAAACCATGGAAACATCCTGTCCGTGCAATTATGACCCAACGGAAACTACTCTTGAGTAGGCGTTCCTAAAAAACGACTCCTGGAGCTGTTTCAGTCTGGCCGAGTTGACAGTAATTGACGGACGTCTGAATGCGTTTCTATAAATAACTTTAAAAACTAATTAAAAAGGCCTGCATGTGTTGTAGGCTGGTGTAAAAACAGTTATAGTAATTCTAAGAACAGGGGAATTACTTTTCACGTGTTAGTAAACAGATAACTTCGATAATTTTGAATATAAAAATAATAATATTTATGTCATTTTTCTATACTACCGTTCTAAACTAAAACGTCGTAAGTCCATACAATTTTACAATAGGATATGACGTTTTAAAATAGTAGGATACTATAGGGATGTCTTTACGCCCAATGAAGCAAGTTTTTTTTATTAACTGATATTTGATTTCAATGCATTACATTTTAATAAATTCCTTTTTCTCTTTCATATGATTGAACTACCAATTACCTGTGCAAAAGTAGATACGTAGTTCTCAAATTTATAATTAAATTTAATATTTCCATTTTAAATCGCATTTGAATATTTTCCATTCAGATTACCGCAAGATGCTGTTCGTAGTGACAAATAGGTAAAAGGTGTCCGATTAGAGAGACGAGAAAATGATTGGATGCCTCGCAAAAGATCTATAATTTTTTCTCTTCATTTCAAAGATGACGACTTTTACTTGTCTAAAGAGGGGTTTACGCAGCTTGATAAGACCGCCATAGTGATTTGTACTCATCAGTTGACTGTTGCCATATGAAAACGTGTATTTTTTCATATATTGATTTAAACTTACTTATACTATAACGGCTATTACGAAATGATACTATAAAATAAATATTTTATTCTTCTTATTACGCAACAATGGCTGACACACGACGAATAATAATTAATTAATTATACACCGATTTTTTTATGTTTATATATTTGCTCCGCCTACAATTTCCTCTACTTTGCCGCAAGGTGATGACTGGTAGAGTATAGTTAAATAAAGTTCAAATGAATAAATAAATAAATATTTCCTTACATTGTTTTAGTCTGTTTTATATCATTTTAAGACTGGGTATATTTTGTATATTTATACTGCAAAAAAATATATTAATTATTATTATAGTGAATTACTTGACTGGTTCTTTAATTTACGGCATAAACCTATCCATGTCACAATATTCTTAAATACCCGCAAACGTCTAGGTTGCCAGTTATGAATAGCAATCATTGCATGAAGGTTATTAGCGAATTCTTGTTGCTGATTGGTATTTGTTGACGTTATATGCATTTCGCTTACACTTAACTATTCATATTAGTGCAATAGAGATGACTATAATTTAGTTCTCTCTATTTTTGATTCGAGTCTGTAAACGTATCGCCTTATTTCAATGTGGGTGTATTTGTGTTTGTGTGCTAGTAGTCCCGATAATTTGAATGGCAATGTTCTCAAGGGCGGTTTCCATGTTTATGTTCGTTCACCGGGTATATATGACATCTGTGACTGCAATGATGACTATGATACCCTCCATTGGGTGAGCAGAGCACTTCTGCAAATCTGCATGTCTACCCAAGATGTCATTCTGCAATCGTATACGATAAGCGATAAGTCACGTGACCGTAATAATGTATGGAAATGGTCACGTGACTTTCCGTTCAAATCTGTTACTTATTAAGTTATTACTTATCGTTTATCGTATACGCTGCTGGCAGCTGAGGGCCAATCGCAAACTTCAAAACCGGAAATATGGAGCATCCCTGTCGTACTCATGACGCGTTCGTTAAAGTAAGTGAGACAGATGTTCGAAATTTGGAATCTTCGAATTCCGTGGTACTGTTACTTGGTACTGTGTGGGCCTACTGTTATAAATGTTATAATTTTCAGAGTAATAGCGGGCTTGGGATCATGACTGTGATAACATCATTAATGTACAAGGTGCCCATGAGGAAAGAGAAAAAAAAATAGCATATTAAGAAGCAAGAATACATGAGCTTTGGTGAAAAGAGCAAAAAATAAAAAAATAAAATTTTGCATTTCGAATAGGTACCTCATTATCATTACATATAAAAAGTATATTAAGTTTGCAAAAAATGCATATTAAGTTTTTTTACATGTATTGTGCTAAGGTACCTAATTAAAGATTTTTTGTCCATTTCATATCTGTCAATTAAGTATGACAAAACGAAGACAACACAATAACAAAATCGTTTCCTAAAATGCGTTTATCATTGCGTAACTGCTATAAACGGTTTTTTTTTAAATATTGTTTCTCTCAAAATAGACGGAATCCGGCAAACTATATTTTTAAAATGTTTCCCTTTCCACACTGCACTGTACCTATATACTTAAACAGTGTTTCATAAATATTGAATATGTGTCTTATAAACTAAATTATCAATTGCTGACCATGCCTATCTGTTTAAATAATGCGGAGATTAGAAATCACGCCAAACTCGTAGAAAAAGCAAAGTCAGTGCTTTAACGTTTCGGTCAGTTACCATAACAATTTTAGCCTAAAAGCAGCTGTAAAAGTATGCAAAAGCTATCGAATAATTATGCAAATGGGAGAATTTTCGTGACCGCCACTGACATTCAAGTACCCTATTGTGAAAAATGTAATATGACGCCGTATTTATTACTAGCCCCTGGAAATGTTTGGTGTTAGAAAAGCGTTTAGGCTTAAAATGGATTTTTCTACCCTCTGGCCGGAAAACAGCACATTGCCGGCCGCTACGCTAAACTAAGTTGCCGCCTGCCGGCTCCGTTGAGCAGAAACATGGTATCACACACCTCAGCCGTTTAATGGGAAAGCCTCGGATCACATATTACACATCATCCGAGACATTTCCTACTTATACGGCCTTGGCATGTCGTCCATTAAATACAAAAGCGACACAAGTCAAAACATTACTTTTTACAGGGGAGCTGTTTAAAGATTTTGTATTCGTTTTTTGTTCAGAAAATTTTTTTACAGCATTAATATTATATGTGTTATATATCAATTTGTAGGTATTTTAACTCTCTTTTGATGTGTTTGGTTATTAGAAAGTAATATGTGCTGTGCAAGCTTTTATGAGCGTATACGTCCGTTTTGCATAAAAAAATAATATTAACTCTGAATGTTTTTTTCCCATCAAAGGCCACAAATACAAAAAAAATAAGCAGTTATTTCATTTAAATCATACATAAAATCATGAAATACTGTTTTTTTAACAAAACTGAACCAGACAAAACTTTTTCTTACTATTTCTTTACTTACATATTGTCAGAACATGTTTATAGGTACCGCAAAACCGGGGTTACTTTGATTAATTTTAACTTTGGTTATATATTTTGATGAATTTAACGGACGTACTAGTTTAAAATTCAGATATAATTATCGGTTTTCTTCAAGAATCAACCTGCTATATAAAAAAACGTGGTACCTTTACTTAATAAATATAAAATAAATACAACGCGATCAAAGTTATATTGTTTAGAATGGAATTAATACTTTGATACCACTTATTTTTACTATAAACTGGAAATAGTCCACCTAAAAGCACGTAAATAATAAAAATCGGTTAAGTACATCTTTAGTTATTTGTTTTTTCTATGTGTATTTTATTTGTGTGTTGGTTACTATGATCCCATACTAAATGATCCAAATTGATATGTTTTGACGGTTTACTAGTTTTTTCATTAGAATTGATGCAAGAACTTAATTTTTGCTGATACAAAAGTATATCTTTCAATATTTAATTGTAAAGATAATAAGTCTTTTCTAAAAATCTACTTATGATTAGTAATAATGTAACATTTTTTTTTCTAGACGACATGACAGTTTAGCGCTAGTACTTGGGTACTACCTATGTAGTGAAGCAATAGGCATGATGACTGTCAAGTCAAGTCAACATCTTTTTTCGATTTTTGAAAGATTTACATGAAATACACAAAAGTAACGTCACGTTTGTATACTACACTTATATTAAATAAAAGTTCTGTACAATAATGACTGCAGTCTATATTTTAGTAATAATTTATTAGTGTATGATGCCGTGCATAATGTCTAATAATTTATTTTAAATACAGTCATCATCCCTATGTTGGCATTCCCAAAAGTGAAAAAATAAATACTACTAATATAAGTTTTTAGATTCGATAAAACATACACCGGGGTTAGATCTTTGTTTGTTTTACTTGTATTGTCACATGATATAATAATATAATAGGAAAGTATGACAAATACTTAATAAGCTAATATCCGAAGTTTATGCCATTATTGTTTCTTCGTAGTCGCAATTATAGGTACACAAAATTCACAGTCATCTTCCACACAATCTCTAATATACTTTTAAGTGAAACGAACACAATACAAAGTACCACGTTTTACAATTACTTTTTTATTAGATGTATTGTATTTTTTAAGATTTCATGCAAAAAATACTCAATTATTCAATCTGGTACATTTATGGATTTTAATATTATACTGAATTAAAAACGGTTGTAAATGCAACAATGTTTTTTGAAATTCAACATTCCGTATTGCGGCTCCTTTGTTTATAAAGAAATCTAAACCATACATATTTACTTTGTTCAAAACAGCATCATGTTTAAATATGGCTCCTGTGATTGATGCATTCGAATATATTTTTAATTCAAAAAGGTTGCAAATCCTAATACGGAAGTTTTGATGAATGAAAAATCAAATTTAAGAGGGTATTTTAAAATTAAAGCTGCCACATTCCGTTTTGCGACTCCTTTTTATATAAAGAAACATAATATTTACGTATTTATTTTATTCAAAACGGCCACATCTACAAATATGGCACTTTTGCTTACATATTTTTTAACGTAATCACTTATTTTTTCGTTTCATGGCACTTTTTCACAAAAATGTCGTGCGTTTTGGTCGACAGTCGAGTCACAACTGACAAAATGGCAGTTTAGCACTGAAATTAGCCTCGAAAGAGCGATAGTGCAAAAAGGGCACCTGCATAATTTTGATACTTACTAACGTCAAATCGACAGGACAGGTGTCTTAGTGTCACGTAAAATATTAGTGCTTATAATGTCGTTTTTGCAATAAAATAATTTTTCACGGTTTTTGAGTTGTGTCGCTTTTGTATTTAATGGACGATGTAATGTACTATTGATTTGTTTCACAAAAAATTGAGGCTCGTACCTAACAAAAATTGAGGCTATTTATGTTATCCTTGCAAACTCAAGAAGTCACCAGCCGTACTTCTACGAGTACTTATATACATATATTTTACACGTGTTTAGTGAAAAGGTCCCACTTTTAGGGGCTTAGATATTTAATACGTATAGAGGTGTCGTAAGGTGGATGTACTAGTACTCGACGCTGTACCGATACTCATCATCTCAGCTTTAGTTGCCATCGATAAGATAAAATTAACTATTTGGGCATTTGATAAATGTATGTGCCTTAAATACTTCGTATCCCATTGAAATAATTAGCTGATATCTAAATTATTGGCAGAATTTTAAGACCGACTGACATTTTTTATTAGGACTGAGTGGTAATATTTTCAATGTCTCAATATGTGACATTCGAACTTGTACTGAAGTGCCACCTATTGGGACAACCCGCAAAGGCACCTGATACTCGTACAATGAAATTGACTAAGAAAAATTTTAATTTTGAGAAATATCGATATTGTCACTCTATAAAATAAATAGTATTTGACAAAACTTACAAACTCCTCTCCCAAAACGCATGACAATACTTTATGTAGATTTATATATGAGCAAATTATCGTGATTCAAATAAATATACTCTGTTTACGTGTTAGGCATTAGTACTTCCACCTTATTAACTTGTTATTTGACCCAAGAAACAACAACTACGCCGTGACACACCTAGACGTATTGAAATTTGAATAATTATGTCTACCAATCATATTTTCGCATGGCTGGCAACATTACAAGTCCTGAACGTGTGAATCACGTATTAATGCGACGCGGTTTAATTAGTTTTCAATCCGTCCTGAATGTTTCATCATTTTGCGCCGAATCGAAAACAAATAGGAGCGACCGCATACCGCAAAACCGTATCAGACAGATTGATACAGTTACATTGCGAATTTGCACCTAACCGCTAGCGGCTTTTCGATAAAGTATTTCTATACGGGTGTAATAACTGTTATAAAGTTGCATGCATTTTTAATTTTCAGCGATTTTCAAATTGGTTTTCGGTGAAAATAAGTTATTTTTGTTAGATTTTATAAAATTCAAACTAAAGCGTAAATGTTGGCCGTGTGGTAACGGCAGTAAGAATACGTTTGTCACCATCCCGCGGGTGTCGTACGAGCCGACTAAGGGCTTGATGTATCACTGGCCATTCTTGATAGAAGATTGATGATGGGCAGCAGCGTCATCATAGTGACACACATTACTGTGATCGTCAATCCGTTTACCCATCGTGGCAATTACGGGCATTTACATCCTAATGCGTCTACGAGTATACGCATAGCCCGCATAGGTAATAAGAGAGGCCTACGTCTAGCAGTGGACTGATACCTATAGGCTGATGATGTGGAGCTAAAAGGAGCTAAAATTAACCCCCTTATTCATTATGTTTCCTAATTTAACAAGCCGCTAAGTTAGGAGACGTTTATGGATAAGGAGGTAAGTACATAATTTTAAGTTCGTAGATGATCAACGATAAAAATAATAATCTAGAATATATAATCTACTTTAGGCTAGACAGACAGCATCATAAGACAAGAGCATGACGTATCGATCGTGTAATCATCATCATCAGCCTATGATAGTCCACTGCTGGACGTAGGCCCCTCCTATTAACTATGTGTATAAGGAGGTAAATACCCATAATCGCCACGCTGGGCAAGCGGATTGGCGATCGCAGTAATGTGTCTACTATGATGACGCTACTGCCCAACATCAATTTTTTTTTTCAAATAATGGTCAGTGACACTTCAATCCCTTAGTCGACTCTTACGTTACGACACCGGCAGGAGGAGTTGGGGTGGTGACAAATGTATTCTTATTGCCGTCACCACACGGCAAAATGTAAAACCTAACGTAACCTTTACTTCCAAACTCATGGTACGGTTACGTTGGAGTGAATTGACGAAACCAACGATGTATATTTTTACAGGTAAATTGAAATACTTTTCTCATTTAAGTACTCGTAACACAATCTGATTGGTGCGTCTCGTCTCGTCGGTATGAAGGTATAGAATAAAGGCAAAGTATAAATGTAATAAGTTTGTTTACTGCGCCAAATATTGCTACTTGTAGGTAGCATTGGGGTAAGAAACAGTTTTATTAAAGGGGAAAGACAAAAAGTCGTCCTTTATGATTTTGTGTTACCATTACCCTATCTCTCAAAAAAACGTTCTATCTTACCCCAACGCACCTTACCTGAATTGAATTTAACTATATAACGTCATCACAAGCTATTTTCAATATTTAAATATTTATCACACGGGTTACTCACGTAATTTAAGTCGATAATTGCTCGACATGTTTCGATCCATTTAGAGGATCCTCATTGTTGAAGCAACATAAGCTCACATACCGGTTGACGACATATGACGTCACGGCTCCCCGCTCCGATCACCTACCTGCAGCCAGACTGCACCGTACAGCCGGAGTGGCAACACAATATTCTAAATATTCTGATATCACGACTGTTGATTCCTAGAGTTAGTTATTTTATAATTAAAAGAAGAGTTTTGTACTATCCTGAAGTTCTTCATTTAATACCACGCCCGTCGGTCCCTGAAGAGCTTAATTTGAGGAGTACACCCTACATAATGGCGACCGTGTTGTGCTGTTGCTATGTGGACGCGTAGCACGAATCTGTAATCTACTCACCGAAATTCGAAGAAGAATTGAGCTGCAATATTACGGTTGGACTTAAAGGAAATACCTACCAATTGATGTGATACCTAAGTGCCGAAGATAAAGTGTGGTGCGCTCAAGCCGACTTCTAGAACAAAAGGGAGGTTAGCCCGTTCCTTACCTTAATTTATAGTGTTTGCCATGTAAAGCTTCGTTTGTGCGAGCAGATCTCATTTGAACTTAATTAATTAACGAATCCAAAAACTTAAAATACCTATTAATTCCTGCTAAAGCATAAATACGCACTTCATTACATAACGATCTAGTCAAAGAATAGATAATTGCCTACTATCCTTAGAGCATAATTTTATCGCATGTTTTCCCTGTTTACATCGAGGCACAGCTGTTTACTTAGGTATAAATAAATCTTTAACTGTGCTTGCATCAGCTGTTCCGCTATCGAAATAGATACTTGCACTGCTTACGTGCTTAAAACATTGTAATTATATTTTAAATTGAATTTTAAAGTTCCTGACCCCCTGTAACAATATTGCAAATCCTATTCATGTGAATTATTTGCATATAGGTTTGAGTGTCAATTGTATTTTCCGGCCGATTATTCCAGGATACCTGCGCGCTGCGCCGGCGCAGGCCTACATAACTACATACCTAAACTCGCCCGCGGTGAGAGTCTATTGTTCTGGATATCGCCGGTGAGACGAACAGCTGTTTCATTCATTAAGGTACTCGTACTAAAGGTATTTATCTTTTTTTATATACTTAACCTATATACCTTATTCATTTGCAATATGTCTGACGCAGAATTAAAGGCGAAAAGAGCATCAATTAAGGGTCGATTAACTATATTTAGGAACTACATAGATGAGTTTAAGAAATTGAAGCAGGTGTCTAAGGCGAACGTCAATGAGATAAAATTAAGATTACGTAAAATAGATTTGTTATTTGAGGAATATGATAAAATACAAACTAATATTGAAGTGAGTGATTCAAAAATTAAAACGGATGGACAACCAGCTAGCGGGCCTGATTTTAGTGAGCGGGAAAATACGGAAAAGTTATTTTTTTGTGCAATTAGTCAGGCGCAAGAATTGATCGCGGCTAATGAGCCTCGCTCCTCGCTGGCTGGGGGCCCTGACGGCGACGACGCCCGTTCGTCCCACAGTGGGATGGACTCGGGTGGTGTTCGTCTTCCGACCATACGTCTACCTAGCTTCGATGGGTGTACCAGCAAATGGTTGGAGTTTCGCGATGTTTACGTGTCAATTGTTCATAATAATGAGAGTCTCAGTGATATTTGCAAGTTTCAGTATTTAAAAGCATCCTTATTAGGAAGCGCAGCGTCTGTAATCGAATCATTAGAGATTTCGGCAGCTAACTACACTGCTACGTGGAAATTAGTGTGCGATAGATTTGATAACAAACGTCAGCTGATTCACACTCACCTTAAGTCACTATTTAATGTGTCTTTAACAGGAAGGGAGTCTGATAAATCTTTGCGTTTCTTAATCGATCATATTTCAAAACATTTGAGGGCTTTAAATAGTTTAGGAGAGAAAACTGACAATTGGGACACAATTATTATATTTATGTTTGCAAGTAAACTCGATTCTTCCACTGGTACAAAGTGGGAAGAGTATAGAAATAGCTTACCAGAGAATCCTACTTTGGATAACTTTTACGAGTTTTTGCGTCAAAGGGCCGATGTGTTGGAAATGATAACCGTGACAACGGCGAGCGAAAAAAATGATGTTAAGCAAGTGAGCTATAAGCGTATGGATAAAGTACAAAGGTCGTTTGTTGCTACGGCATGCGATTCTAGCACATCGAGCCATATAAATGTAAAAGGTACGCGAGTATGTCGCATATGTAATGGTGATCATTTAATATATAACTGCGAAAAATTTAATCAAATGTCAGTTGATGAACGAAATACATCGATTCGACAATTAAGGGTGTGTATAAATTGTTTTCGTGGTGGCCATTTTGCCCACCAATGTAAGGTTAGTCCGTGTGCAATTTGTAAGCGTAAACACAACACACTCTTACATAAAGCATTATCTACCGGTAATCAAAGGGATGTGGGAGAAAAGGAGTGTGTGTCTGCGCCCTTATCGTTATCGGCTTGCGTCCAAAATGAGGTTTTGCTGTCCACTGCAATTGTTTTAGTGAAAGGCAATAAAATAAACGAGATGCAGGAGGTCCGTTGTATGCTCGATTGTGGTGCACAGTCTAGTTTTATAACTCAGGCGCTGATTGACAAGTTAGGCATGCAGATTGAAAATATTAGTACTGTCCGCGTGACCGGTATGAATAATACGTCGTTTAATACCCTAAATCGGTGCGCTCTGACCGTTCAGGCGCGCAATGGTAACGTTAAGGCACCTTGCATTCGAGTTAATGCATACGTTGTTTCACGGATAACAACGGGACCCTTACCATCGGAGCAAGTTGATATTTCAGATATTGATATTCCAAAAAATATTATGTTGGCGGACCCAGATTTTCACATACCCGCTGAGGTAGATCTTTTAATAGGCGGGGAATTATTTTGGGACCTCATTACTGGTGAAAAGTTAAGTCTGGGTCATAATAAACCTTCGTTGCAAAATTCGATGTTTGGTTGGCTAGTGGTAGGGCCATCAATGTTGATGAATAATAATAAAGTAAAAGCTACGCATTGTGGGTTTAGTAAGGAAATACGCGATCAACTAAGTAAGTTTTGGGAGTTGGAGGAAGTGCCAACTCTTCCAGTGTTGTCTCCAGAAGAGGAGGCGTGCGAAGTACACTTCAAGCAAAACACACAACGCTTAGCTGATGGTAGATTTTGCGTCACGCTGCCCTTGAAAAGTGATCCGGAGGTGCTAGGTGACTCATATAGATTAGCGCGAAAACGATTTGATTCGTTGGAGAAGCGATTTAAACGGCAGCCCGATGTAAAATCGCAATATGTAGATTTTATTAATGAATATGCAGAATTGGATCACTTGTCAGAGAGTAAGAAGCCTGAAAAAGCGTATTTTTTGCCACACCATCCAATTTTGAAAGAAAAAAGTGAATCTACAAAGTGTCGGGTTGTCTTTGATGGATCGGCTCGGACTGATTCAGGCTACTCACTCAATGATATACTAATGGTTGGTGCAACGGTTCAAGATGACATCTTTTCTATTCTAATAAGATTTCGCCAGCACGTTTTCATATTTACAGGAGACATAGAAAAGATGTATCGACAAGTCATGGTAGAACCAGCACAGAGACATCTTCAAATGATATTGTGGCGTGCAAACGAAAACGAGCGCATGAGGTACCTGTCCTTGAATACGTTGACGTATGGAACTTCATGTGCACCTTTTCTAAGCACAAGATGTTTGGCCCAATTGGGTTATGAATGTAGTGATCCTGTCATAAAAGAGGTAATTGTACATGATTTTTATATCGATGATTTAATTACCGGTTCGAATAACGAAAAACAGTTACTAAATATCTACCAAAAAATCAATGAAACATTGACCTCAGCTCATTTTAATTTGAGAAAGTTAAAAAGTAATTCCCAGGAATTTTTAAGTAGTGTAATCAACACAAATGATTGTCAACAGGATAACTTAAAAATATCCAATCAAAGTAACACGCTGGGCGTGGAGTGGAATCCAAATGCTGATAGTATTTTAATAAAGTGTTCAAAATTGCAGTTGTTAGATAACCATATGAAGTACACTAAAAGGGCTGTCCTATCTGTAGCGTCAAGCATATTTGACCCTTTAGGGCTATTGAGTGTATGTGTTATTTTATGTAAAATATTTTTGCAGTCACTGTGGTCACAGAAATTGGACTGGGATGAGGTCATACCCCAGGCACCAAACTGTATCTGGACCAGGTTTATTAATAGTATGCATTATTTGAAGGAAATAAGTATTCCACGACACGCCAGCTGCAAAAATGCAACTGAAATTCAGATCCATGCATTTTCGGATGCCTCTTTGAAGGCATATGCTGGATGTATTTATGTAAGATCGCTGGATGAGTTAGGCAATTGTACAGTTCGACTTTTGTGCGCCAAATCTAAGGTCGCGCCCCTAAAGGCAACGACCATTCCGCGTTTAGAGCTGTGTGCTGCCTTACTAGTTTCGCGCCTATGTGAAAAGGTAGTACAGGCTTTGCGTTGTGATATAGCGAAGCGCTATTTCTGGTCAGACAGTAAAGTTGTTTTAGGATGGTTGCGCATACCCACGAATAAGTTATGTACATTTGTGTCGCATCGAGTCGCTGAAATAAATGACAAGTGTTCAAATGCTGTATGGAGGTATGTCCCATCCGCACAGAATCCGAGTGATCTGGCCTCGCGCGGCGTTTTTCCCGACGAGGTACAGTCGTTGTCACTGTGGTGGGAGGGACCTGCATTCCTGCAGGATACGATTGACCAGTGGCCTGAGCAATGCGAGGCGACAGAAATGAACTTACCTGAAATTCGCGTACACGCAGCGCGAATTGAGAAGCCAGTCGAGCCGATAATAAACATGTCTGATTTTTCCAGTTTTCTTCGACTTCGTCGGATATTTGCGTATATATGTCGGTTTATCAATATCTCGCTGCGTGAGCAAAATAATCCCTCTAATTGCAGTTCACTTACTGTGAATGAGCTTGAACAAGCAGAGGCTAAGTTAGCGTATTTGTCACAAAAGGAAAGTTTTCCTAATTATGATAATAATCCTAAGTCCATTACGGGATCAAGTAAATTAAATCCTTTTGTCGATGATTCAGGGTTGATTAGAGTGGGTGGCAGATTAGATAATTCGAATTATGATTTCGACAAAAAACACCCCATCCTATTAGATGCTAAGCACCATTTTACTAAATTGATATTTAGATATTATCATTTTAAATTATTGCATGCCCCGCCGCAGCTTCTCCTTTCAGTCATACGCGAACACTATTGGCCTTTAAATGGCAGAGTTCTTGCTAGACGCACTTACAACGATTGCACTCGATGCAGACGAATGAAGGGAGAAGTTGCTCAACAGATAATGGGTAACTTGCCATCCCAGCGCATTACACCTGGTTGTGCATTTGAGGTGGTAGGAACTGATTTTGCTGGTCCATTCCTCGTTAGTGACAGGAAAGGCCGTGGTGCAAAGCTCCGTAAGAGTTACTTATGTGTATTTATAGATTTTAAAATTAAGGCAGTTCATTTGGAACTAGTAAGTTCTCTGAGCACAGAGGATTTTATTTTAGCATTGCGTCGCTTCATATCGCGTAGAGGAGCGCCTCGAGAGATATTTTGCGACAACGGGAGAAACTTCGTAGGAGCTAGTCGCGAATTAGGTGACTTTCTCAATGCTGCCTCTAATTCTGTGTCAGAGTCTTTTGTAGATGATAGGATAATTTTTCATTTCTCACCTGCGTACGCTCCAAATTTTGGAGGGCCTTTATGAAGCAGCTGTCCGGTCTGCTAAATTTCATATGAAACGGGTGGTAGGCAATACTCACTTAACTTTTGAAGAGTTGGCGACACTGTTCGCACAAATTGAGGCTATTTTAAATTCTAGGCCTCTGTACCCCTTGTCCTCATCTCCATGTGATTTAGCTCCTCTCACCCCAGGGCATTTTTTAATTGGAAGACCCCTTGTATCATTACCGGCACCTGATTTGCAAGATGTAAATCCTAATCGGCTCCATAGATATGCAAGGATTGAACAAGCGAGACAACACTTTTGGTCGAGATGGAGTCAAGAATATATCTGCGAATTACAGCAGCGTACCCGATGGCAGCAACGACGCCCCGATATCAAGCCCGGGCAAATGGTCCTGATAAAGGACGAGGCGACATCACCACTCAAATGGCCATTGGGTCGAATTCAGGCCGTGTATCCCGGCACCGATGGAGTAAGTCGAGTAGCGGACATACTCACAACTAAGGGCACGATTCGCCGAGCCATCAACAGGATATGTCCCTTCCTCGACGACGATAGAGCTTAAAGCCGAAGCTTTAAGAGGCGGGAGGATGTTGAAGCAACATAAGCTCACATACCGGTTGACGACATATGACGTCACGGCTCCCCGCTCCGATCACCTACCTGCAGCCAGACTGCACCGTACAGCCGGAGTGGCAACACAATATTCTAAATATTCTGATATCACGACTGTTGATTCCTAGAGTTAGTTATCTTATAATTAAAAGAAGAGTTTTGTACTATCCTGAAGTTCTTCATTTAATACCACGCCCGTCGGTCCCTGAAGAGCTTAATTTGAGGAGTACA
>JALPQI010002399.1:0-109879 GCA_025490895.1 Thaumatotibia leucotreta
GTCTTTGAAAATGATATGAATGTTTATACATCACATTTTTATTTAAGCAAATCGTTTTCGAGATATCAGCTCTCAAAGTCTGAAAAATGTGTCCCCCCCCCTCTATTTTTTAAACTACGCAATATAAAATTCTGAAAAAAATATGTGTTATGCACAATAATAAACTCTATCAACGATTTTTGGTTTGATTAAATTATCTCCTATAGTTTTTGAGGTAGGTTGATTTAACTGTATTTTTTTAATAATAAATTGATAATGGTACGGAACCCTTTGCGCGCGAGTCCGACTCGCACTTGGCCGGTTTTTACATATATTTAGCTAACCGAATAATTCAAATAAAACACGATATACCTAATCACTGAATTAAAAACATTTAAAAACCAACTTCAACCGATTTCTCCAAAATCCCATCATCAGACCCCGATTTGGTGCCAACGGGACCAACTAGTGATTATACCCGTTGGATTAAAAAAAATTAGAACTATTTCATGGTTCTCGGAGAAATTGACTGATATACAAAAAAAATAGTCGAATTGAGAATCCTTTTTTGAAGTAGGTAATACTTTCAGCTCGTACGGGTTGAAGAGAGATAAAAATAAATCGATTGATTATTTATCTACTTATGGTTCTTCAGTTATTATTACTTAGAGCCAAATGTGTAAATGGGTGTAACGGAATCCTTCGATAGTTTTTGAGAAACTAATGCCAAAGCATCTGATCTTCATTAAAACATATTGAAAATGGCTACTAAATTAATTTGTTTAAAAACAAAAGTAATATTCAGAATAGACTACGTCAAGGTTATTTTATAAACAAAGTATATAATAATTATGTAAAAATAAACTCTTGTAGTCTCAACAACTTACTTTAAGACCTTTATAGGCCAGTTAAAGAGGCACCCGCCACTTTGGCAGCAATCAACAGCCTGTCCTTCAGAGAGAACCAAGGTTTGATTATATTTCATAGCGTAAGCACTCTCAATATTGCCTGTAAACAATATAAAAAAAAACTAAATAAATATTTACTCCAACACAACATTGTGTCCCATACTTCAAGTAGAATACGACTTTACGAGAAAAAAAAATCAAAATTATTTACCGATCGCACTGAATATGTGGCCGTTTGTACAGTAGCCTTGGTTTTTCACACGTGTAACCTTCCCGTGTTCTCTCCAGTCAAGAGCATCAGGTGCAGGGTCTTGGCCATCAGGGATTAACACGGGTTTTGTTGTTATATTTGTGGGCTTCACGGCACGATACTGATATAATTCTTCAGGCTTTAAATCTGCAAAATGGTTTATTGCAAAAACAGTATGCGGAAATTTCTTATTTCGCTGGTTGATATCTTTCAAATTTTTTTTGAAAATTTCTAGTCTTTCAAAATACTCTGTCCGATCGTATTTTCTCACATGCTGCTTCAAAAAGTCTCCGAAGAGTTTTTCGGCGTCGTCCAAATCGTAATAAGGTTTTTCAAGATGAAAAATAGCCTTGACGGCACTGCTTGCGAGGCAGACCGTCATGAATACTGTTATAAATATCATACTATTTATTTTATAATTATGTATGAACTAAGTGAAAACAATATTGATGACACTTAAGTCAGGGCTTTTATACAAAATAAAATCGTTAAACAAAATATGTTATCTAACCTTACACACGTGTTTTTAATGGATTTTAAGTTTAATGATTGGAATAACTTAACACTTATGTGGTTAAGTACATAGTATAAATGCGCTATTTCAACTATTTGGATTTACGAAAATATGCAACTTTAACACGGTGCAATAATTTTACTAATAATCACAAATAACAAATAATCATCAATCATGAAATAAAACTATGAAAACGGATAAACTCGCGTATATTAACTAATTTTAACTTCATTCCGACGTTTCGAACACTTTACAGGGTTCGTGGTCTGCGGATGACTGACAATGGAGGAAATTTGATAGATCTACCTCCATCAAAATAAGAAAGATAAGTACAAAACTACCCACTAAAGAAACATTACTAAACCACAGACAATACATTTTAAGGGTGGATGTACATACTAAATGTAGAAGTTTATTAATAAGACGACTTGATAATATGTGAATATTATTTATTAAGTTTTAGTACAATGAGCAACGACATTATAGCACTGGCGAGATGACCATAGATAAGACAATATGTAAAAGCAATGTTACCACAAACATCCCCCTTATTCAATAACAAAAGTTACATATATACTTTTTTGTACTTAATTTAATTTGTAACAGCTATCACTAACTTTTTAAAACTAGTCACAAATATACTTTTTTTGTACTTAATTTAATTTGTAACAGCTATCACTAACTTTTTAAAACTAGTCACAGACAGTCAATACAAATTACAGATCCAGTCTTACTGGTGGTTTAACCTGTCTCCCAGATCTGGTTCTAACACATCTGAAGGCGTAGCAGTAGCTGATAAGGTTGTTGTTATAGGCACCCCGATCGCTTGAACTTTGCGTCTCAGAAGCAAGCTTTGTGTCCTCTGCCTGACCCACCGACTGTGACTGAGGTTGCATGATATGCTGTCTGTTTCGCCTACCAACAAATCCCTCTGGACTACTAACAACATAAGACCTTGGTTCCTCACAGACTTTTACAACTTCTCCTGGAATCCATACACTCTCAGGATTCTTTTTAAAATAAATTGCATCTCCTACTACAACATTTTTTAGATTTCTTGACTTTCGATTATAATATTTTTCTGATGCTAGCTGATTATATTTTTTTAATTTTAAATGTTCCTCAAATCGCACAGTTTTCGGTTTTAAATTTTTCTCTATTGTGGGTAACTGAGTTCTTAAACTACGTGACATTAGTAATTGTGCTGGCGATGCTACATTTCCTCTAGGTGTAGTCCTGTACTGAAGAAGAGCAAGATATGGGTCTGAACCAGATTCACTACATTTTGTAAATATTTTCTTTATTATTTTGACACCTGATTCAGCCAAACCATTAGATCTAGGTAAATGTGGACTGGTAGTAGTATGTTTTATGCCCCATTCAGAAGTAATTTTTTTAAACTCAGTAGAGTTAAATGGTGGTCCATTATCACTTACAATTTCAAGTGGAATACCATGACGGCTAAATATGGGTTTGAGTGCATTTATAAGACAAATAGCACTGGTTGTACTAACACTACTAACTTCTATAAAATTTGAGTAATAGTCTTCGACTACTAAATAAGTTTTATTTGAAAAATACATAAAGTCAATTCCTAATTTTTCCCATGGTAGTCTTGGCATGGTGTGTGACATTAGAGGTTGAGGAGGGTTGGAATTCCTATGCCTTAGACATATAGGACAGGACTCTACTATATTCTTGATATCGCTTGACATGAAAGGCCAAAAAACACTGCCTCGAGCAAATGTTTTTGAACGCTCTACCCCTAAATGACCACTATGTATGATTTTTAGAATGTCAGGTCTGATTTTATTAGAATACTACTACCTCTAAATATGAGATCACTTTCAGTATGCAAGTCATGTCTATATTGTCAATATTCTTGAACTTCAGGCTTAACTTGTGATTTTGACTTAGGCCAGCCTTGAGAACAATATTTTTTTAAATTTTGCATATCAGTATCAGCATTAGTAGCATCTTTGAGCCACTGAAGACGTTCAGGTGACACAGTAAGGACTTTATTAATGAATTGACATGAACCACAATGTCCTCATCAAGTTCATCGACACTTGTTTCAGACAAAGCAGCTCTAGAAAGAGTGTCGGCAATAAACATGAGTGTACCTTTTTTATATATGACGTTCAGACTTTAAGCTTGAATTATCAGCATCATTCGTTGTAAGCGAGTAGGTACCTCTACAAGTGGCTTATTGAAAAGTGTTATTAAAGGACGGTGATCTGTTTCAACTGTAACTGTTTGACCATAGATGAATTGGTGAAATCTGACACATGCAAAGACTATAGCATAAAGTTCTTTCTCAATTTGTGCCATTCTTTGTTGAGTCACTGTTAAAGTTTTAGAGGCATAATATACGGGATGATTATTCTGCAGCAACACTGCACCTACAGCTGTACTGCTAGAATCCATGACAAGACAATTGGAATTTTCACATCAAAATGTGCTAACACAGGAGCATGGCAAATAAGGTTTTTAAGACGGTTATAGATTGCCTCATAGTTTTCATTCCATGTAAAAACATTTTCTTTTTTTAACAGATCCCTCAAAGGTCCGACTTCACTTGCAAAATTTTTAATAAATGGACCTAAATAGTTAATCATGCCTAAAAACCTTTGAAGATCTTTAGTGCATGTAGGTGACGGCATCTCTGTAATAGCTCTAATTTTGTCATTATCAGGTGTCCTTGATCTGTAAAAATATGACCAAGATATTTGACATTGGTGACTGCAAATGAGCATTTGACTCTATCAAATTTAACATTAAGCTGCTGTGCTTTTTCAAAGACCATTTTTAAGCGTTCATTGTGTTCATCTATTGTTTTACCGGACTCTAATATGTCATCACTATATACTGTAACACCCGGTATATCACCAAATATTTCAGTCATAACCCTGTGAAAGTACTCTGGCGCACAGCTGATTCCATATGGTAAGCGTTTAAAACGATATCTACCAAAAGGTGTGTTGAAAGTTGTCAGGTAATAACTCTGTTCATTGAGAGAGCAAATCCAAAACCCACTACTTGCATCCAAAGTGGAGTAGTATTTAGCTCCAGCCACCTGAGAGCGTACCATGTCCACAGTTGGTATTGGATAGTGACTACGACATATGGCTCGATTTAAATTTCTTGGGTCTAGACATACCCTTAATTGTCCATTTTTCTTTTCTACTAGAATCAGAGAACTTACCCAATCAGTTGGCTCTGTGACTTTAGTGATGACATCCATTTCGATACCTTTGGGTTCAATTGTCGTAAAGGACAAAATGCAGGTTTTCAGGAGAAGCAAAAAACTATTTTTTTTTTAGAAAACTGTTAATAACTTTTTTGTTTTTTTATCTATATTTGTGACGTGTACATGAAAACAATGTAGATTGCTGATATCTTTGACCTGGTGTAGCAATCGTAGTGATAAGCTAAACGGTTTAGAAGTTAGATGTTGTAAAGGACACGTCAAAATGCTATGTATGTCCTTTACAGCCATGACTTTTTTGAGCAATTAGAGTTGATAGGGTCGTAAATGACGGTCTTAGATAATTTTCTTACAAATTTGGGGCGTAAATGTAGGCGAAATGGTACAAATAGCGACTGTTTTACGCTTAATTTACTAAAATCACGTTCAAAACATTTATCAAAACGTAGGAAATATGGCGAAGAAAAGCCGGATTAGAGTGGTAGTATTTTATCTCTAAATATTTAGACATAACAAAGAATTAGACTACTTATATGTATGGAAACACTACTTGTTTCAAAACTATATAATAGTTTTGCAACAATTTAAAAGTTATTGTTTCGGTGCTGCGCTGTCTCAATAGTAATTTGAACGTATAAGCTATTCGTTCTAGCAGAGGAACGCTTTCGTATTGTCATCATCAGCCTACATCAGTCCACTGCTAAATAACGGCCCTTCCTTAGCCTATACGTATGAACGCATTAGCAGGTAAATGCCTATAATCGCCACGCTGGGCAAGTGGGTTGGCGATCGCAGTAGTGTGTCCACCATCATTATGCTGATGCCCATCATCAATATTTGATAAATAAATGGTAAGTGATACTTAAAACCCTTAGCCGACTCTTACCACACCCACGGGAAGAGTTGGAGTCGTGACAAATGTATTCTTACTGCCGTCACCACACGGTAACATGGCACGGTTTCGTAGTTATGTAAAGAACAAACACTAGATAATGGTAATAATAAAGTTTAATAAGCAACTGTTCAAGTAGTTCATGCTTATGTGATGTGACACAGGTAGTAATTTCAAGACTTTATAAGAAAGAAGAACTAGGAATACGTACGGGTTAAATTTCCCAGTGCTGAAGGCACAAATTGTATTTCTAGAATTTAACGCCTAATCGTATGATTATAACTCTTCAGATATTATTTTATTTCTACTTATTTCTACTCAAGATTCAGAATTACTGTCACTTATATGTATAAATTAGGTACTTGGATAGTGGCTGATTACAGTTTACTGATTACCTTTAGTGTATTTTATTAACATAAATACTAGGAAAACGGTCCCCTCTAACATTTAAAAGTAGTGTGGATTATGTTGATTTGACATAAAAGACTATTAATATATTTCCCATAAATTTGTTTGCATGTGTACAAACAAATGTATGGTAATAAACAACAACAAAAATTACATCGGTCCTTTACCACCCTGATCATTCAATAGTAATTGCATAAGAAAATATAAGAATTAATTTTTCGTGCCGGTCGTAAAGGACTATGAAGATAAAACTTGTTCTTTAAGCCCAAGTTGACCATAGTACTATAGAAGTAATCGTAAAAAAGTAAGGGTGTAAAGGACAACACATAACGTATTAGGTCACTTACGACACTATTTTTATTTGTCCATTTCCTTTACGACACAGAAAATTATTCATAATAAATTACTTGATATTTACGCCCCATTCGCTAAGCTATTTTTGCAAGTCTATAGTAGAAAATCTTGGTCGTAAAGGCCATTTTTTAAGAGATATCGAAACTTTAACTATACAGATCGATAGCGCTTGAAATTCTGAACAAAACTGTATATATAACTCATTTTCGCCAAAATGTCCTTTACGACAATTGAACCCAAAGGTATCGATTTGTTCCATTTTGTCCAATTCCTTCTGCAGTCTGGGATAAAGTGCAAAGGGTACTTTCCTTGGAGCATCTATCCTTGGTGTGACATCTGGATTGACAGTTATATTGCACTCGCCTGGTAGACAGCCTAAACCAACAAATACATTATCATATTTGGCAAGTAAGTCTTTAATATATTGATCATTTTACTGTGACATGTTTTGTGACTGTGACATAGTAGACTTTGACACATTACATTGACTTGACTTGTTTTGTGGTTGTTGAGACTCGGGCTCAATACAATATACCCTTTTTACCAGACCTAGTTCAGAACAAGTATATTTGCCTAACACACTAGGCGATTTAGTGTTATTTGCTATAATAAAAGTTATGGGTCTTGTGACACAAGTGTTATTTAGTGACAGTGTACATTGCAATGTTTGTTCACCTATTACCTCTATTTTATTTTCACTATAGGCTGTAACCCTGGCATGACATTTATTTAATTCTTTTTTAATTCCTAGACTATTGTATACATTTACAGTCATAACATTAGCATCACTTCCTGTGTCCAACAAACAATTGACATCTACATTATTAATATTCATGTTTATTGACCAATCAGTATCAGTCTCTGTACTTCACCTGATATGACCAATAAAGAAATCTGATGACATGTTACGAACCTCATTTTCTTCATTTGTCTCCACATAATTGACTCTACTCACAGATCTACACATTTTTTTAAAATGTCCAACTTTATTGCAATTGTGTCACTTAACTAAAGCAGCGGGGCACTTGTATCTGTGTACTTGTCCACACCTGCCACATTGACGCTGATTTGACATGTTTTGTGGCCGCTGTTGTGCTTGCTGGGAATGTGGCCGTTGACTGTAGCGACTTGATGACGTTGACCTTGCCGGTGTACGCGACCTACTCTTGTTCAAATACATGACATTTGGTTCTTGCATAGTCTGCGCATGGCTCTTGGCTTCAACTAGACTTTTAGCTAACTGTAGAGCTCCTTCTAACTTCAACTCATCTTGCATGAGCAGTCTTTCTCGTACGTAGTTGAACCTTGTATGCATGTTACATATGAACATAGACTTTATCAGGGTGTCCTGAAGTGACCCGAAGTTGCAGGTTTGACTTTTGGCTCTCAATTTGGTTACAAATTCATCTAAAGTTTCTTCATCGCCCTGTTTGCAAGTGAAGAATCTGTGACATTCATATGTAATGTTCGTCTTGGGTATGAAGTAATCATTAAATAATTGCAACAGAGCTGTGTAGGTTATGTTTTCTTCATCTTTTTCAAAAGAATTAAATATCTCGATAACTCTCTCTCCAATGTGAAGAAATAATGCCACTTTCCGCGCATCCGATTCGTCATCCAGCGACGATGCACGAAGGTATAACTTGAATGCTTGAACCCATTTCTTATAATTTTCCGCCATGTTTCCCGTTGTGCACATGGGAGAGCAGCCCATGATGCCCGGCCTTCTTTTGTTTTTCGACTCCTCGTCCGACATTTTGCACTGTTACTACACTTCTGGCACCATGTAGAAGTTGTAGAAGTTTATTAATAAGACGACTTGATAATATGTGAATATTATTTATTAAGTTTTAGTACAATGAGCAACGACATTATAGCACTGGCGAGATGACCATAGATAAGACAATATGTAAAAGCAATGTTACCACAACAAAAGTCAATCCTTAATGTTTCCAATGACTCAGCCCCTTTGATTTCTCATACCGCCCCAGACTCCTCTCTCTCCATAGATTCTTCGTCTAAATCTATGTCACCATCCGATAAGCTATGCAGGAGCGCGGAAGGCCTCACACGTGAGACGTGTATACAAAATAATGAGCTCTACGAAAAAATATCTACTCTCGAAACTGCGCTAGCCAGCGCCGAAAATGAACTTGAGAATAAAATCCTAGAAAATAATGAACTCCAGAGAAAAGTCGACAAGTTAACCGTGGAAATAGCAGTTCTACAATCATTATGCTCAACACCATCGACAGAATTTAAATCAAGCTCTAGAAAAAAGCAGAGACGAACGTTATTAAACAATGATTCGCAAAGATCACCCATTTCGACCTCTGTCTTTAAAGAAGATTATAGAAACTTTGAATACAGCAACCATCTTTCAAAATTTCAAATAAAAATCACAGAACTTGAAGAATTGCTAACAAATGTGGGAAAGGATATTGTAGGTATTACAAATCGGTTAGAAAATCTGACTGATAAACTTCATCAACCTAAGGACATTGTCAACATCGATCTAATGGAACATAGTAACAGCATGGACTTGTGCAGTAAACCAATATCGACAACTGACAAAAGTGGAATTAGCGATATAAAGACCCAGCAAGTAAATAAAATGTGTATCGTAAGTAACTACAACCATAATACAGTATACAATACGGCTGAGATTAAGTTCGACGGATATCAAATATGCCACCACCGTTTTCCTCAGAGTGGAATTTCTCAGATGCTGGATGGACTAGACAACATTCTGCTAGAATATTCCATGAAAGATATATGTGTAATTCTGATAGGATCCAATGACTTTATTCAAACAAATAATTACGCAGAAATTGTTGACATAATTAGAAATAAGTTAACACATGTAAACAATACAAACATTATCATTTGTTCTCCAACTTTCAGACTAGGCAAATATCATAACTTGTTCAACAAACGCGTAGAAACATTTAATCAATTATTGTACTTAGATATCTTGCAGCATGAATATGTCTATTTTGTAGATTCCAATTGTAATTTAGAATATTCTGAAAAAATGTTTTGGACCCGGAGTGGACTAATAAACAATACAGGTCTAGGCAGGATTTTTAGTGACAAGAGACAAAATAAATAATCTACGCCGGTTCTATCCCTACGCCTTACATCTGGCTACTTACTATGGAACAGTGAATTCTACCTTCAAGTGGATGGCGTGGCGATGGGATCTCCAGTTTCTCCTGTTGTCGCAGACATCTTTATGGAGGACTTCGAGGAGAGAGCACTCTCATTGGCTCCCATGCAGCCGGAGATATTTAAAAGATATGTAGATGACACTTTTACTATTCTTCCAAAAAGTAGTGTTTCAACTTTCTTAGATCATTTAAATTCCATTCATGATAAAATTAAATTTACTATGGAGTTAGAAAATAACTGTTCTCTGTCTTTCTTGGATGTTTTGGTTATAAGGAATCCGGATAAAACTTTGGGTCACACTGTATATAGGAAACCTACTCACACTGATAGGTATTTAAATGGCAATTCCCACCACCATCCCAGCCAACTAGCTACTGTAGGCAAATCTTTGTTTCAGAGAGCCCAAAAGATATGCGATGATCGGCATCTAGCTGGTGAGCTTCGGCATGCTAGGCAGGCACTTCGGGCAAACAACCTGAAGATTCCTCGAGCCGATCAGAAGACTCGTATGAAGATTCCCACTGTTGAGCGCAGGCCAGCCGTTCTGCCTTTTGTTGGAGGGGTTATATATCAGCCGCATCTTGAAACGTGCTTCTATTAAAACCTATTTTAAGCCAATGAAGAAGATGTCGCAGTTTCTGAGGCCTGTTAAGTATAGCACCCCCTTACTGAATGCAGGAGTGTATAAGCTGGACTGTGAATGTGGGCTTTCATATGTTGGGCAGACAAAGAGGAATATCACTACTAGGGTGAAGGAACACAAATAGCCGATGTCAAGCACCGTCGCCAACAGTCTGCGGTTTGGGAGCATGTCAGTGATGGACCAAATCATTCTATTAAGTATGACAAGCCTTTGGTTCTCGTTAAGGAGAAGAGAAACATTCCTAGAATGTTGCGTGAGGCCATTGAGATAATCAAATATCCAAACTTTAATAGAATGGAAAGAAGCTTTTCTCTACCACTTCTTGGGATTCAGTTGTTCATCTGATAAGGGAACAGTCTAGACATAAACCGTGAGGCTGATGTATTTGGCGGTGGTGACCATTACCCCCCTTTTAGTACTGGCAAAAAAAATTTTCAAAATTTTTTCAAAATTAATTTAAATTTCCTTATTAATCAAAATTGTATGTTTCGGTGTAATGCATGATGATCTTAAGATGTACTACAAATGTTTTTGAAAAGAGTTGTCCCGCTGAGTTTCTTGCCGGTCCCAATTTTAGGATACCTTCCTATCAATACAAAGGAAGGAAATACTTCTCAGGCAGTGGCGTAGGGATAAAGCTTGTTCACGAAATAAAGTAGCCATCCTAAAATCAGTCTCCACTGTTACGCAACAGTCCCATGTAGTTCTAACAGCCATGGGACTGTAAATTGATTCTTCTGTATTATGTTTATCAATCCAATATCCAAAAGCATTCACCGAAAAGTCGTCAAAATCAAAATAACTTCAGATAATGCTTAATGCTAAAGTTCACGCCCAAAAAAATGCGAACTTCCGAGACGATTTCTACAATGTTAGCCTTGAAATGATTAATAAAAATTGTAGACACGAGATTCACAGTTTATTACAGTATCGCTATTGTAATTTAGTTAAAACCCATTGCGAAACTAAATGCCCGAAAATGGTAAAATAAAAAGAAACTCTACTTAAATACAGAAATTTAGATAAAAGTCCATAATTATAGAGAAATTGATATAAATATCAACCACAGCGTCCGGGAAGATAGGCAAAGATCCCTTCTTTGCAATAACACCCATACTAATGTGTGGTCTTATACAAAAAAAAAGAATTATACAGCAATGGCTACTTTATTTCGTGAACAAGCCTTAGAACCGGCGTAGATTATTTATTTAGTCTCTTGTCTTCATTCTGAAAATATTTGTAATGTATAACTAGCTTAATTTGCAAATTTAGTATGTACATCCACCCTTAAAATTTATTGTCTGTGGTTTAGTAATTTTTCTTTGGTGGGTAGTTTTGTACTTATCTTTCTTATTTTGATGGAGGTAGATCTATCAAATTTCCTCCATTGTCAGTCATCCGCAGACCACGAACCCTGTAAAGAAACGTCGGAATGAAGATAAAATTAGTTAATATACGCGAGTTTCTCCGTTTTCATAGTTTTATTTCATGAGTAATCCAATCCTCGCGGTAACCGAAGAAAATATTACAATCATCAATCGTCATCAGCATTTCAAAGTCGAATTACAACTGCACACTCCCCCATTGGTTCTGTGCTGCTTGCCTCCATATTCCTGAATATGAATAAAATATAGGAATGCAAAACTGGAAAAAAAAAAAATAATAACATTCCCAACAAAATGAATATCATGAACTAGAATGTGACAGTAGAGATCGTAAATTTTTACTGCGTAATAATTTTTGTAACGGTAAAATTCAGAGACATAAAAAAATACTCGTTCTTGTGAAATAATTAACTCACGGCCAAGATAGCATTCGGGAGCGAATCGCATCGCGAAGCCGCAAACACACGAGTGCAACACGAGTGTATGTTGATTCTGCAGTGTGCTCGCGTAAGCTCCACACTCGCGCTTAGCGCCGCGAATCGCATACGAGTGGTGAGTGGCTTTATGAAGTTATGGATAACCTGCGTTTGCTTAGACAAAAGCGGCACAGTTTTCAAGTTTCTAATAATATCGAGACCGCTGTGCTACTACTACAATCACTACATAGTATAAAATAAAGTCACTTTACCAATATATATTATAAGCATGTAAGCACTCATATTCTGTGTGGCTCTCAGTATCCAAGCAGTAGCGTCCTGACTTCGCATACCTCTTTTCTTGAAAAACCATAATAACGGCTACTGAGCTATGCTATGGACAGACAGACGAACATGGCGGAACTATAAGGATTCCTTGTATACTACGGAACTCTAAAAAGACAAAAATAAATATCGTAAATTAAGACGAGCTTTCGCATAGTGAATTAGTTCACCCGAGTATAAATAATAACAACTCGCACAAAACAGATGAATAGCGATGAACAGTCAGATATAGGTCAATCTGAACAGGTAACAGATCATATTATTATTCATTAAGGAAGAGTAATAACAAATTAAGACGAGAGGCTCTTATTCGATTCCCTAATAAAAGCAATACAAAAAGCCTCAAACGCAAGTGGCAACAGCATATTTAGGGATCCCTTTCTTTCCCATAGGTATATTTGTTAATCCAAATTCCGTTAGTCAGAAATTGATATCCATATAATTTACTCGTATAAGCATCAATGGTCATATTTTTTGTTAAGTATAACGATTAATAGATCTAACATTACTAACCTATAACATTTCATACTCTAATTACAAAAGGTATAAAATTGCTGACTATAACATTCAAAGGTCTATTTATCGTTTTTTAGAAATATTTTATTGGACGAGAAGATATTGCGTAGTCTCCCGAACGCCGCCCAACCCAGTCTGATTCGACGATTGATCTCCTTCTCGAAGTTGGACTTACCCAGCTGGACTGTTTGTCCCAGGTATACATATTCGTCAGTGTCTCAAGTCGAAAGTCTTCGACCAGTGTGTGTTGCCAGTGATTACTTACGGATCTGAAACGTGGTCGTTCACTATGGGACTCATTAGGAGGCTCAGAGTCACTCAACGAGCGATGGAGAGGGCAATGCTCGGGGTTTCTCTGCGAGATCGCATCAGGAATGACGAGATCCGCAGAAGAACGAAAGTGACTGACGTAGCCCGAAGAATCGCCAGGTTGAAGTGGCAGTGGGCTGGCCATATTGCCCGGAGGACCGATGACCGGTGGGGTCGGCGTGTTCTCGAGTGGCGACCACGCACTGGACGGCGCAGCGTGGGAAGGCCCCCCACAAGATGGAGCGACGACCTGGTAAAGGTTGCGGGTGTCCAATGGATGCGGACAGCTCACGACCGATCTTTGTGGAACTCTCTGGGGGAGGCCTATGTCCAGCAGTGGACGTCAATTGGCTGATGATGATGATGATGATGAGAAATGTTTTAAGTCGTACATTTGAACCTACTAATGGTTCTTACTCATATTGTTTTACTAACTAACCGAATTTCATCCAAAAAATTTAATATTAAATCGGCAAAGAGTACGATTTTGTACCGTTTGGCGTAGAAACTTTAGGTTCTTGGGGCCCCAGCGCACGCAAATTGTTTGCTGAGATCGCGAAACGTCTGGTTGATGTAACTAAAGACCGAAGAGCTGGCGACTTCCTCGCACAACGCATCAGTATTGCGATACAGCGAGGAAATGCCGCCAGCATCCTCGGTACAATGCCACAAGGGCCAATCTTAGATATAGGTTAGGTTAAGTAGATTAGCTAGATTTAATCTATGTACATAAATTGTAGTTTTGAAAATAAATAAGTTAAAAAGTACATATTAAATACGAAATTTATAACTTTCCTTAATTTAAATTAAGAAATTTATGGACTATGATGCAACTTAGGAAACTTCCTTACCTACTCGACTTTAAGGCAGGTCAGTGTAGGTACGACGACGAGCGAAGCGAGGAGGAGTGTTAGGTTAAACTGCGACCTTACAGTTGAATCAAAACGATGGAGTTGTTGTATATATCAAAAATAACTTAAAATACACAATATCAGAAATAAACTTAACGCATGCGTCCTGTCTGCAGCTGGAAGTACTTAAATACATTATATTAGGCATTTATCGATCCCCAGCTACAACTAGCGCGGACAACTTTATCGAGTCCTTAAAGACGCATTTAGATACAATAGACACGAGGAAAAATGTTATTATCGCTGGTGATATAAATATAAATATTAAGCCTAAATCTGTGGAACCATTACAAGAGTTGAAAAATCGAACACATTACTTAAATACACTATCTAACTATGGGCTCCTAGCAGGACACACTAGACTCACCAGAGAAAAAAACTGTCTAGACCATTTTATTTTAAAACTAAATCCAGTTAATTTATCTCCCACTATAGCTATTATAAAAACAACTATCACAGATCACTTTACCACGTTTCTCTCAATAGCTCAAATAAAAAAATCACTTCCTAGCTCTAAAACAAAAACTACTATTAATTTTAAAAATGCACTACAATCACTACAAGAAAAAAATATTTCCAGTCTATTGCTGAGTGATGACCCTGACGATGTCACAAACCGTTTAATAAATCTATTAAAAAATCTATAGAGGAAAATACAAACATTTGCGATATTCCTAGTGCCAGACGTATTATTAGGCCATGGATAACTCCCGGGATACTGCGTTGTATACGAAACCGTAACAGGTTACAAAAAATCCTTCGTAAAAATCCTGATGATCAAATGAAAAAAATTACATATACTAGATACAGAAACTATTGCAATAAACTTATAAAACAACTAAAACGAAATTATGAAAGAAATCTTATTGCTACATCAGTCAACAACAATAGGCTTCTGTGGAATAATATTAAAAAAAATACCTTTACATAAAAATCTAATAAAACTTATTCTGAACTCCTACAAATTAAGACCACTGAAATCGAATCAGCCAACTTCATAAATAATTATTTTGCCGGCATTGGGACGGATCTCGCTCAGCAAATAGTGAACTCCCAAGAAGATATTGACCAGCTCTTTAGAAACATTCCCGTGCAATGTAACTCCTTTACATTATTATCCACAACGCAAAATGAAGTCCACAACATATTAATGAATCTTAAATCTAGCAGTGCCCCTGGCTGGGATAACATTTCCAGTAGTTGCCTAAAATTTATGTGTAAGGAACTGGTCCCAATTATTACCTATTTAGCTAACCTTTGCTTTGATAAGGGATTCTTCCCGAAAGCTTTTAAAAAATCGACAATCACTCCCGTGTACGAAAATGGGGACAGAGGCAACGTTAATAATTATAGGCCCATCTCAGTCCTTCCTGCAATTTCTAAAATTCTTGAAAAGCTTCTAAACTCCAGATTAATATCTTATTTAAATAAAAAATTCGGCTTTAGGCAAGGCATGTCTACTGAAAGCACAATAACCAGTCTTACCTCACATATAGCTGAAACTCTTGACAAAAATCGCAAGTGCTTAGCTGTCTTCCTAGACCTGAAAAAGGCTTTCGATACTGTCTCTGTCCCTATTCTACTACGAAAGCTCGAAAAAATAGGTGTCAGGGGAAAACCTCTTACTTTATTTGAGTGTTACCTCACAGAAAGGAAACAAACAGTGAAATTAAATAATTCTATCAGTGAGGAAGAGAATACTTCTTATGGCGTGCCCCAGGGAAGTGTACTAGGTACAAATGTAATAAGTGTACATTATTCCTAATTTATATTAACGACCTTTGCAATATGTACATCCCCAACGCAAGACTTTTTTCCTATGCTGACGATACAGCGGTGGTTTTTACAGGTGACTCATGGACGGAAGTAAAACATAGCGCTAAACTGGGGCTAGCTCAAATCGCTACGTGGTTAAGAGCAAATCTTCTATCGCTTAACACCAGTAAAACGAAATACATGTGTTTCAGTATCATAAGCAATACTCAGCCCGCCTCCGATTTGGGTCTTAAAATACACTCGGACCTACAACGTTATTCGCTTCAAAAATCGAACTTCAAACTTTATGGGAACCAATAGAGACCTTATATTGCATGTTTGAATAAAAAAAATATTAGCTGTCCTTCGTGATGCTAGCGAGATAGCAAGGATAAAATAAGGAGCAAGATAGCAAGGATAAGGATAGGTAATAAAGTCTTCCTTAATCAGCGTTCGCTCCCTACATTGTTGCAAACGAGTTCTCCATTATCAAGAACTTTAACCATATTTCTGTATAATTATCAACAAGGTTATATGAACAGGTAATTAAATATGCGGGTCTCTATTGGTTCCCATACAGTTTGAAGTTCGATTTTTGAAGCGAATAACGTTGTAGGTCCGAATTTTTTTAGTCATATTGTCATAAGTCATAAAAATTAATATTAAGGAAGACTTTATTACCCTATCTCGCTAGCATCACAAAGGACAGCTAATATTTTTTTTATTCAAACATGCAATATACAGTATGACAGTATAAACTAAAGCACTGTTAAATTAAACTACACAACACTTAATATACTACTTTCATCCATTACCTCGCAGTACTTAGGTACGCTACGCACATTTTGCCCATCGGCTTACGAACAGATTACATTCAGGCGCCTGTAACAAAAGCTCGTTCACAAATCTTACAGCTCGAATAAGAGATTTTTGGAGAGCTACACAGCTACAGTATGCGTTGTTGGTATCGCAACAAGGTTACAGTTTCTAGGCCTAAGATCTTGCTTAGACAGGAAAGGTATAGACAGCCGCACTAGCTGTGCCAGTGCCACTAACTCTAGGTAGTCGGAATTTCCGCGGAAAATTCTACTTGCTAAAGATACTATTCACGCCTCACTTGCTGAATACCTCATCATCATAAACTTAAGAGCTAGGCTCTTGTCGGTGGAGCAATTTCCACGCTTCTTTTTCCTGGGCTTTCGCCTTGACTGCTTGATATGACACCACGTGCACCTTTTCTTTTATTTGGTCCATATAGGCCCTCCTTGGTCTTCCTCTCTGTCTCCTTCCCTCAACTTTTCCTTCTATTATAATCTTTAGATACTCGTCGTGTCGTAACAAGTGTCCAATCATTCTCCCTCTTCTGTTCTCTATTGTTTTTAAAATACACCTGCCCTCCTTCACCATATTTAGCACCTCCTCGTTTGACCTCTTCTCTGTCCAGCTTACTCTTTCCATTCTTCGCCAACCCACATCTCGAATGCCTCTAGTCTATCTCTATCTTTCTGAGTCATTGTCCACGTTTCGCTTCCGTATAGCGCAATGCTCCAGATGTGTACTTTTATTAGCTTTTTGCGAACACTATGTGCTATTCTAGATTTGAACAGGCTTTTTTTCGCATTAAAGGCTTTCTTGGACATTGCTATTCTGGTGATTATGTCTTGTGTACACCTGGAGTCATTTGTAATAATGCTGGCAAGATATTTAAATTTAGTGACTTGTTCTATTGTTTTGTTGTCTATTAAAATTGGTCTATTGTATGAAGCTGATTTTGATGTGACAAGGGTTTTGGTCTTATTTACGTTAATTTTTAGTCCAAAGCTGTTGAAAACTGTGTCCATGTCTGTAACTAATGCCTGCAATTGAGTAGATGTGATGGCTAATGCTGCTATATCATCAGCAAATGGATAAATTGTATGTTATGCCCATTGAATTTAACCCCCCCTTTTCCAGACTCAACAAGCCTTCGGATGGCACATTCTATAAAAATATTAAAAATCAATGGCGAAAATGGACAGCCCTGTCTAACCCCGTGCCCCGTGTTGAATTTTAGCCTTCCTATTCTCTTCTTGAATATCTATTGTGGTGTATTGATTTTTATAGAGTTCATAAATTATTTTCCTGCCTTTGTAATCTAGTCCGGCTTCTTTCAATACAGTAATCATTGTTTTCCAATTTACTTTGTCAAATGCCTTTTCTAAATCTATAAACGCTATGTGTGTATCCTGGTGTAGTTCCATTCTTCTATCTATTATCATTCTAAGGGCTAATATGGCTTCTCTAGTTCCTTTTTTTTTCTAAAACCGTATTGGTCCGAGTCTAAATATTCTTCTATTAGAGGTCTTATCCTGTTCTGTATAATTTTGAGTATAATTTTGCTCGCTTGTGATATTAAGCTTAATGTTCTAAATTCTTCGCATTTTAAGGTATTGGATTTTTAGGCAACATCACTGTTTTTGAAATTGCCAGTGTCGTACATTTGGGTGGTAATATTATAAATTTCATCTCTAAGTTTATCATAGTTTACATTTATTTTATAAATTCTATATAAATCCCGTCAGAGCCAGCGGCTTTACCAGTTTGTAGGCTATTCAAAGCATGGTCAAACTCATCTTTCAGTATACTTGGTCCCCTGACATTTAAATCAATTTCTTCTACCTTTTCTAAATCTGACTTCGTCAGGCCTTCCCCTTCATATAAGTTCTCTATATATATTTTCCATCGTTCTGCAACTCCACTACTGCTCAACAATATCTTTCCCTGTTCATGTAATACGTTCACGGACGGTAAGGAGTTTGGCTTCCGACCAAAAATGACACATAAAGGACCCCGTGCCTAAAGTATGGAAAATGTGGATTCAGTTAAATGGGCTGGGATTTCGATATTTTGTAGACGTCCGTGCTCTGAACAAAAGTCTCTATGAGTGCTACCACGGTTTCCGAGACCCTGTCAAAGTTATGACTGATTTTACATCTACCCTCCTATGAGTTGAGATTCCGATGAAATAAAAACCAGATATATTTGACTAATAATGTATTTATGCCCCCGTTATGCTGTAAACAAACAGTATTAAACATCTAGAGCCAATTATCGACCATATTATGTTCTTGAAAACGTAAGCGAAACACAACGGCGAACATATTGATGGAAATATTTTAATAATAATAATAATAAGGCCGCAGGGCAGCTTGTGGCGAGCTGTTGGGGAGTAATGACCCCACGGACACGAGTGCTCCCGAGAGTCGGTCAGGGTCCCCGCCTCCGGCGTGTCTTCGTCGGTCGGAGTGGAACCCCAAGGGGACCCGTAGGACTCTCAGCTCTGGCTTGCCTTAACCGGCCGTCCAGAGAGGAATCGTCAGAGCTATATGCTCCAGGGGTGGAAGTGTAAATTTGCATAAGTCGCGAGTTGGTGCAGCGGCTGTCAAGCCACTGCGCAGAAAGCGGTGTACACCTCTCTACACTCCTGAGCCGCCTACACCGGTGTTGCCTCTGGCTGTCTCTTGTGACGGCATTTACGGGGGCCCATTTAGTCGGCGGCAAGTCACCGCCTGCCTCGATAGCAAAGTGAAATCATTGTTATGGCAGGTGTCCGGACCTCTTTTCTATAGTTCCATTTCTGATCCATCCATCCTCCATCACCATAGCCCATTAGTCTTTTCCATTCCTTCTCAATAGTCTCTATGCGCCTGCTGGGACCGGTTTACGGATATGTATTTGTGCCCGTGAATGGGTTGCAGCAGGTGTACAACACAGCAAATTTCTCCAAAGGGCCTCTACGTGTTGGATCTATATCCCCGCGCAAGCCTATAAAAAAACCGGGATTTGTAGGCCCTTGATCCTCAAGGAGATACAAACATAATAATAATAATAATATATTCTTTATTGTGCCAAAACAAACAAGCTTAAAATTAAAATACAATAATAGAAAAAAACGAGCAACAACAGGCGGTCTTATCGCTAAAAGAAAAAATTACCTTTAATTTACCTTTCGCATATTTAAATCCATCTCCAATCCATTTCACAGTAAAACATAAATAGCTACCAAAATTCTTTACAGCAACTTATTCAAAATATATATAAATAATAGATAAAAACAGTATTTACAATGATTTAAACATCATCTTATGTATTTGCACTCTCCCGGCGCACATGCCACACATCTGAACAAAATCCCCATACTACCGCGACTGCTATAGCATTTGTGCGCGTAAAAAGAGGGCAAGGAGGTGAGGTTGTCGCTTACTCAAAAAAAAAACTAAGCAAAAATCATGGTGATGTGACAGTAATCTTATCCAGGTTTGGTACAACGTGACAGTAAGTCGAAGACTATGGGTATTTTCTATAGCGGAGCGAATTCTCTAACATTTCTGGTTAAGAAAAGGGGCCGATTAGACTGCTATAGCATTTGTGTTATACAAAGGGGGCCTTAACCCGAATGCTATAGCAGCTACGCCCGTGAACGTGTTTATGGCAGAGCTTTTAGTTTTGTGGTTTCTTTTCAAATTACGTATGATGTTGTAAGCTTGATCCATTTTACCTTTTTTAATTAAACCTTCTATTTTATTGCAACTATTTTCCATGTCTAGCTCTTTTGCTTCTTTGCATTTAGTTGTTATTCTATTTGTTAGTTTCCTATATTGAGTGATACTATCATTATCTGTTTTATTTCTTAATTTTCTTCTCTCTAGCATCAGGTCTGTGATATCAGTAGTAAGCCATCCTTTTCGTTTTAATATCTTTTCCTTTTTTTAACACTCTTCTGCAGTATTTCTTAGCATATCCCTTATATAATTATATTTAGCCTCTAAACTATTTATATCTATGTTATTTATATTGCTCTTGTATTGTTCTAATTTAAAACCTATTTTATTACTATATTGCACTTTATTATCACCTTGAGGGTCACGGGCTTATAAATCCCGGTTTTTTGATAGGCTTGCGCGGGGATATAGATCCAACACGTAGAGGCCCTTTGGAGAAATTTGCTGTATTTTACACCTGCTGCAACCAATGGGTTTTAACCGGTTACGGTTTACGGATATGTATTTGTGCCCGTGAATGCACGGATATGTATTTGTGCCTGTGAATGCACGGGCACAAATACATATCCGTAAACCGGTCCCAGCAGGCGCATAGAGACTATTGAGAAGGAATGGAAAAGACTAATGGGCTATGGTGATGGAGGATGGATGGATCAGAAATGGAACTATAGAAAAGAGGTCCGGACTTTTTGCTATCGAGGCAGGCCCACCGACCTTCCCACTACATCCTGCTAGCCCTGCCGCTGTTTGGTTGGGGACTGCTTATTCAGTATATTCGCAGCTAACCGCCATATCTGACGGCCGTTCTACTATCCGCCCACTGTGGACCTCGGTAGTAGCCTACAGCTCAGCCCTACCTACTTTTTCAATAGCATCTAACCCCTGTACCCAGCTTAGCTTCAAATCAAGGCGCATACCAAGGAACGATGATATCTAAGGTAGATCCGTTAATAGTAACGTGAGAAGACTAAGTCTTACCCCAAATTCCGTAAAAGTATTTTTTTTGTAAAAGCATAATTATCATGGTGAATAGTGTCGAAAGCGGAACTTAAATCAAGAAATAATCCTACAACTCTCTTTTTACAATGTAATTTCGATATTACGTCTTCGATCTATATCTCTGTTGTACCTATATTTTTTGAGAGCCAAATTTTCTCGGTTTTATTATTATTATGTACATAATATGAAGGTGTCCAGATGATTTACATTCGGATTCAGGTACTTTATTCATAGCATTCAACAACGTTGCAACAACAATGACCTGCATGTGATAAATCACCCGTAACCATAGCCTTACTATGGTCTAAACGGTTAGATAATATATTAGCAATTATATTACGGTTAGATAATATTATATTTCACGCATTTCATTTAATTTGGTGATTAATGAACGTGTAGCGGTGCTAAATGGAAATTGTACTGACCTTGCGAAGGTGAGTAAGAATAAGTCTAAGTAAGAGCACTAACAGTTTATTTAGAAGGGCACAGCATTTGCACAGTAAAATAAACTTATTTATATTCTATTCTATAATAGCGGTGGCAACATATCTGCCGATGTAGCACGCGTGGATTCCTCGCCGCAAACGGGCGTACCCAGACTCTCCCCAATTCTCTCCGTGAGGGAATTTTAGTGTCCAGAACGGGATCCCATTTTCTGTGGAAGAAAGAAGGTATTTGTTAATGTGGTTCGCTTGTACGTATCACAATTTTGTACTCGCGGTTAAATTAAAATACAACTTTGCTCCCCTTGCATAACAAGTTACTATTTAAATTACACGCTATTACTTAGAAAGTTATTTGTCATAGAAAAAAATATTTATACAAAAATCGCAGAAAGTTGAATCTTTCGTTATCCTGGAACTATCTGTGAGTCCCTTTAATTGGCTTCCTGTATCAATTTATCAATTCATTTTATTATTGGTTTTTATCCATTGGTTCTCCAAATATATAAAAACTATAAGGGTCGATTGCACAAGGCATTGCATATTTACAATTTGCAATTAGGTTATTATAAAAGTCTACAATATACTTAATTTTGTCTTATACGCACCAAATTGGATACCATTGCAGAACCCAAAGATTACTATTTTAGTCAGTGTGCATAAGGTCTAATAAAACGGGTTTCAAACTTTCAGTACAAAGGAGCTGTTTGTTACCTCTTCACGTTAAAACCGATGGACCGATTTATGTAGTTGAAATTTAATACCTACGGAGATAGCTTAAAACCCGAGAAAGGACATTTTTATCGTGAAAATCGTCTGGGTTTGTAGCCACGAAATCATAAATGTCTTGCCCGAGTCAGGATTGATCCCTGTTAAATCTTCCTACAGTGGACAAAGTTGCCAACGATATTTTTCCGTTTATAGGGTTCAGTAGCCAAAATGGAAATACGGAACCATCATAGATTCGTCATGTCCGTCTGTCACAGCCGATTAACTCGAAAACAAGTAGGGTGAATATCTGAGCGTTTCAACCGCCTAATTTTGGTGGTATCATTTTTGCTGAAGTTTCTAAACGTCTCAATGTTACACTTCGTCATTTGTATAAGGTACCATACCTTCAAATGACAAAGTAGCACATTGTAACGAATAGAAACTTCGGCAAAAATGATGCCACCAAATTTAAGCGGTTTAAACGCTCAGATATTCACCCAGTAATTAAATTTGGTAAGGATATGTGTTGTATAAACCGTTATGTTACAAAATTATAAAAAAAATAATTGGGGCCCGCCGTACACGTGACTGAGGATTTTTTTTCGATCTACTTTAGTGTGTATAGTATCAATAGAGAGGTGAAATAAAGGTTTCCAAAACACAATTTTATTTAAGCGAACCGAACCGTTTACGAGATCATTCTGCTCCCAAAATCTTAAAAATTCCCCCCTCTATTTCTTAAACAACGTGGTATAAAATAAAAAAATATATACGTTATACACATTAATAAACTCTTTCAACGATTTTTGGTTTCATGAAATTATCTCATTACAGTTTTTGAGATAGGTTGATTTAACTGTAAATTATTTTTGTTAAATTGATAATGGTACGGAACCCCTTGCGCGCGAGTCCGACTCCCACTTAGCCGGTTTTATTTTATTCATAAACGTGTTCACTTAACATGCTGAAAAGTATCATTTGTCCCTTTCGGTCTCATAGCACATTCATATCAATAAGATAAGAACAACAAGTGTCAGCTTGATGTTAAGTTATTATAGGGAGGTATTTACTTCCTCATCATCATATTTTTTTTTTTTAAATACACAATGGACCAACAAAAATAAAAATAAAAACAAAAACTATACTATGCTAAACTAAGGACTACGGGGACCTAAACTATATGTACAAATGTCTCCCACATCGCTGTCACTGGGCAAAGTGCCCATAAGGCTGGCTGCGTTGCCTCGCTGAATGGCAATGCTAATTCGTTGGGCGAGGAACGAGCCCGCTCTAGGCTCACCCGAGGACCGGATGAGCAAATAACTTAATTTTTTTAAAAGGTATTTACGAATTAGTAGGTTAAGGTTGCGGTTCCACTGACGCGGAGCGGAGCAGAGCGGAGCGGATCACAGTGTTTCGAATTTGAATTTGAAGAATGTAATTGGTCAATTTTACACAGCTCTGTACAGCCGAGCCCAGTAGAGCCGCACCATTATGTGTGCGTACTAACCTTCTCCATATCCAACTAAGAGGAAACAGTTGACCTGATAAGGAGATTGGCAGCGAACAGGCTCCAAAATTCCCCCAGTATATCTTAGAAAATCTATGTTGGTAATGCCTGGATTCAAATGTATAAGAAAAAACGTTATTATACAATCATGTTGACTCATTTAAGGATAGGTAAATTGAAGGCATTAATTCATTGGTGATTATTTTGTTGAACTTAATAAGTAAGTAGAAATGACTTTTTTAGGGTTCCGTAGCCACGTAAAAGCGGAACCCTTATAGATTCGTCATGTCCGTCTGTCCGTATGTCACAGCCGATTTACTCAGGAACTATAAATGCTACAGTAATGAAATTTGGTAAGGATAACTATGTGTTGTATGAGCCGCTACCATAATAATTATATTATGATACTATATTGTAACAGTACATTGTGCATTAGGGTGTTTCACTTTTGTATGGGCAAAAAAAAATTGTGATATTTTCCCTGACGTTGCTCACGTCCTAAGTTTCTCTGATATAAAAATGATATAAATAAAATTTTATTGAGATTGGACAACGTTTAAAGGTTGCACACTTTTGAAAGTAAAGCCAAAGCCCCAGACATTACGAAAAAAATTACTTTTTTATAAATTAATCAAATATAATGAACCAACACTAAAAAAGAATGGACAAGTCAAATTTAATGTCATATATTAAAAATGAGAACTTATTCTTTGGAAGTAGGAATAAATTCTAAAAAATATTTATAGGGCACTTTTGAAAACCTAATTCCCAGTGTTTTACTACATTCATAACTATAATAGATTAGTGTACTATATGTACGTTTCATAGCGACATTACTTTTAAGGAACGATAGGTTAAAGTGTTGTTAACCATTTTATTAAAATAATATAACGATTACCTTTATTCATCATCAGCCTATGATAGTCCACTGCGGGACGTAGGCCTCTCCTATTAACTATGCGTATAGACGCATTAGGAGGTAAATGCCCATAATCGCCACGCTGGGCAAGCGGATTGGCGATCGCAGTAATGTGTCCACCATGATGACGCTGCTGCCCGTCATCAATCTTTAATCAAATATGGTCACGGTCAGTGACACTTCAATCCCTTAGTCGACTCTTACGACACCCGCAGGAGGAGTTGGGGTGGTGACAAATGTATTCTTTCTGCCGTCACCACACCTTTATTATTTAAGAGTAATTAATTAAAAAAAATCTCGAGCAGCAATGTAATGCAAACAATTACTTTCACTTGCATGTTTACAAATCTTGCTACGAAGAATTGAACCAGTTGCAATAAACCAATTGAGCCGAAATTTGGTACAGTTATGTAAGTTATATGACAATACATTAATATGGTAACTTGGAACTGGTCTGATGGTGGAGTTGAAAGGTATCCATAGTAACACTTGTTCCCGTAAACCATTTGAGCTGATATTTGATATGATTTCGGAACTTTGGTGGCAAATTTATAATAAGGTACCATAGAGCTGATCTGATGAGGAGTTGGAAGGTACAAATAAATAAATAAATATTTTTGGACATCTTTACATAAATCGACCTAATCCCACGGTAAGCACAATTAGGGCTTGTGAGGTCCAGGCGATGATATAGATACATATAGATACTTAAATACATAGACAGCCATGACCAAGGAACAAAATATTTGTGATAAATAAATACACAAATAATACCCTCGCCGGGATTCGAACCCGGAACCTCCAGCTTCGTAGGCAGGGTCACTACTAACTAGGCTACGGAGGCTGGTGGCAGGTATCCATCAAAAATTTCGCCAGCGATTAACGTGAAACAAAGCCATGAATTAATGGTGCGTTTAAACCAAAAGAACATTCGCTGTTCTAGCGCCCGTTCTACGAAATCAACCAATCACGTTTTGTGTACCGATCGAATTTCGTAGAGTGGGAGGTTAGAACAGCGAATGCTCTTTTAGTTTGAACGCACCTTAAGACTCCTCCGCTCGATAACAAGAAAAATACTTACAGACGGACAGAGGTCCGATATTATACAATATGAACTTTAATGTCTCTTCTTCAAGCTGTACAAAACGTATGGGTTTTATTACCCCAACAACAATTTTAGTACCATCTAGTTTACAATACCGTTTTACTGGATGGTAAGGATAATCGTCTTCCTTCATTAATCCCGGTGTTGTAGCAATTTCACTGGAATTCATAAGATATTTATTTAAGTTTTAATAACACTAAGCCCCAGTCTAGTAACTAAATCCAAGTCTACCTGCGAATCAGCAGAATCCTTTAAAATATGGTGTGCCTATTCATACGCCTGCCAAATGTGGCGATTACAACAATGGAGCATTCCATGAAAACATGTCGTAAGCGACACGGTCTTTTCAATACTTTTGAAGCTGAGCTGAGTATCCTGAGTTACGGTGTAATAATAATATATCAAGGCTTTGAGATTGACAGTGTTTCCTAGCAGCTAGTATATTTTAATTGGGGTAGCTACCATAGCGACACGTAAGCGACAAAAAGTAGATGTTTTCATGGAATGCTCCCAATACGTAACCAACTTTTGAAAGAGCTTGATGTGTCCAGCAGATCTCTTACGACTGCTCATGATGTTGAAATAGCACTAAATTAAAACTAAAGTAATATCTAATGAATTAGGCTCTATCGCCAAGATTCCGAAACACATGTATTTCAATTATCTAATTCGTTGTACAAGAAAGCTGGTATCTATTAAGATGTAAATACTGTTTTGATTTATGTGACGTTCCGATGTATATAACTTACATTTTTGTTCACTTTTAATTGTGTTTTTATAAGGTTTTTGTTTAAGGAAAAAATACAAATTAATGGTTGCATCTTCGTCATTATAGGTACCTACTTCAATAATTCTTCGGGAGACGCTGGTGAGAGGACCTGACCTGGGAAACACCCAGTATTCAGATAACAGCAGTCCAAAACCTGTCCTTCAGAAAGGGTAATGCTGCGATTATATTTTATAGCATACTGGCTTTCAATGTTGCCTGTAAACAAAAAATATTGAGTGAGTTTAAAGTTTGAGTAGACGATATGGGCCCTGGAGAAGAACTGTATATTTATATTTTATTTATTTATTACATATAAGTTAACAAAAGTGCATCCAGCGGGGCATTCGGCGGGGCGTGCATGTTAAACAAATGAAAACATTAGCGAGTGACCTGCGTGCTTAGCCAATTTGCCAACCAACTCCACTCGGTAGCGACCAACCGACTCGGTAGCGTATCGTAGTTTTCTATCAATAATTCTTATTAGTGCGTCAAAAACAGATAGTCGCCTTTCGTTCATGACTGACGATTGAGTTTTAGCGATTGGCATCTTGGCTACACGCCCATTGCACAACACTCAAATTTCTCGGACCCTTGATCCACCGGACCGCCGCTCAACGCTCGCCACTTACACTACAATATAAATACAAATATGTCGACTTTTAGTGAAATTGTAAAACATGGTATAAATTGGTTGGTTCCACTATACCTATAGTACCCAGGGGCAAACGAAAATTAATGGACAAAAAAAAATCACCTGGCAGCGACCTTGTGCGCATGGCCGATCTAAAATTGCTGGTAGATAAAATAAGTCCAGTTATCGCTAACTTGATACATTTATTCGTAAAAAAAAGTAATTTTCCAGATAAGATAAAAAAGGGAAATTATTTTGTAACTATAGGCTCATAGCAATTTTGTAGAGCATAAAAAAAATGTCGAAAAATGTATTGTTAGTCAAATTGGTAATAAATTTTCTTAATCACAATCCTACTCGAAATAAAATGTCGGCATGGATTACAAAGAGGTAAAAGCACTCATACCTTATTGTCAAAATTTACTGTTAAAATAAATACACTTTTTGAAAATAAGACAATTGTTATCGCAATTTTCTCTGATATTAAGAAAGCTTTCGATACTCTGGAAATGGAAACTCTTTTAAACGGCATGAACGAATGTGTCATTAGGCACCGGCTCGACGCTTGGTTTCGTGACTACCGCCAATCAAGGACGTATCGAGTGAAGGTTGGGGATGTGCTCAGTGACAAGGTCGCGGTTCATTGCGGAGTTCCACAGGGGTCGGGATGTGGTCCAGCGTGCTATTTGATCCACGTCAAGTCAGCCAAGGAGTCATACGCCACAGCACACCATACATATTTGCTGAAGATATTATGTGCACCGTGACTGCTGGCACCGATCTGACCGACATGTGTTGCATCCAATTGGAAATTCACGCAATAGTGCGTCGTAGTGGTCTCATGTTAATGACACTTTCTAAACACAGAAAAAACTAACCTTCTTATTAAACATTCACCATATTCAAAAAAGATACCTGATCACAATTTTTTAATGGACAGATTTTTTGAATTCGTATTTTTTGGTATCTAATTCAATTAATATTCTTTCTATCACGAGTAAATATACCTACTACTTTTGAAGTCATTTGTACATGATTAAAATGATTGACGACTAATGATTAATCATTACTAATAAAACCATTTGGGATCACTCTTTTGGAGCGTGACGTCAAATTGATGTCATCGGCATGAAAATTACGGGCCCTGATTATGAGTAACTTTGATATAGTTCGTTTTTAACCACTACGTCAACAAAGTTTCCATAGAAATAATTGTTAAATCTGGTATTAAATAATTAGCCTTTTTAACCTTTTTGACGCCACGTCAAATACTAACACTGTCACTCACACGCCACGTCAACGAAATGTCAAAACTGAAATTGAATTTTACGCAAATGCGTGTAGGTCTATATTGCTCTGTGGACCACGACTTATATATCGGTCGTTGGCGTTGAACCTGCGGTGCCAATATATCAGTCGTTGGCGTCCAAACGGTTAAACAATAGATTTGAATATTTAAAATACCTACACACTAATTTGAAATAAAATAAATATAATGACTATAAGTCTAAAATATTCTAATATTACCGGTAAAATAGTTACATTTAACATTCATAGTATTGAAATCAGAGTTTCCTTGAAATTCTTCGTACGAACGCCAATTTTATGTATGAAAAAGAATTATGAAACTACACAGTATGGCAAAATAATAACTGCATTTTCGCTGCCAAAGAGGTTTTGGGAAAAAGCCTATTAGATGATTTGTTTTGATGAATTCAAGTTTCAGATATAGTAGTTCGAAGTAGTAGTTCCAAAAACCTCCTAGGGTACCAATCTGAGTCCCAAAAATTTGCTGTATTTATTTTTGGCCATCGAAACCGTCAAAGCGAAGAAACCGTCAATGCATAGAGAAGACCACTGAAACCACTAAAGATATACGGGGTGATATTTTAGCCACCGTTAAAATTTTAGAGGGTTAATTTTGAGGTCATATTGATAAACTTTTACTATGGAACCGACATCAGATTCGAGAAAAATAAATCTGATGTTCCAACAAGCACTGAGTTATTAGTAAGCAGAAATGTATGGAGCATGAGATTTTTTTGTCGCGAATCGGATAAAATTTGAACGGTGAATATAAAAATACCCTGTATTAAAAAATAGGTACTAAATAAGATCATCATCATCAGCCTATGTTAGTCCACTGCTGGACGTAGGCCTCTCCTATTAACTATGCGTATAGACGCATTTGGAGGTAAATACCCATAATCGCCACGCTGGGCAAGCGGATTGGCGATCGCAGTAATGTGTCCACTAGGATGACGCTGCTGCCCATCATCAATCTTGTAGAATGGTCAGTGACACTTCAATCCCTTAGTCGACTCTTACGACACCCGCAGGAGGAGTTGGGGTGGTGACAAATGTATTCTTACTGCCGTCACCACTAAACGACTAAATAAGATACTATGCTTTTATCTACCTATGTAAAAATAAAAAATAAACTTACCAACAGTAGAAAATATATTAAAGCACTCGCATCTTGCTATGTTAGCGTTCTTAACATTCGTAACTTTTCCTTCCACCCTCCAGTCAAATGCATCAGGGGCCGGCTCTAGTCCATCAGGGATAGTTACTTTGGTGCTCTTTTTATTAAAGAACTTAGGATCTTTACTCAGAACTTCTATCTTTACATTGCCAAATTGATCTTCACTGTACACTGTTTGAGCATATTTTTCATTTGGTAAGTTTTCTTTAAACGCGAGACTTTCTATAAACTCTCTTATTTTGACATTTTCAGTGTTTTCCAAGTCATAGTGATTTCTGTAAGAGGCTGCTTCTAGGACTACACTGCTAGCCAGGTAAACCACCACCCAGGCTTTGGTTGTTAACATTTTTATTTTATATTTCAAAGTATTGCTAAAGCCGAGTTGTCAGTAAACCGACAGTACATTTTATACAGCCTTTTTATACACGGATATTATGCAGTACGGTCACTAGGCAGTTTTATTATTATAGCATTTTAAATACTTTAGTTAAATGTCGATGTTTTATCGCATTTCATTTTTCAAATAGCAAGACGTATTAAACATACGCATAATTTCAACATTTTATTTTTTACTTTTATTACTCAGACTACCAAGGTTACTTTGTTAAATACCTCCATACTACAATGAATTTGAAATATCTCGTAAAAAAATTCAGGATCTGTTGCCTGTTTGAATGTTTTTACGTTTTTGAATGTATCAAAGGGTCTAGTAGGCTGAACTAGTGATATTAGCTCTCACGAAGGATTCGGTTATACTTTTATGTGGCTAGACCATATTCTTTAGTAATGGAGTCGCCTACACGCTTTCTTCCACGTGCACGAATTTTTCTCGTAGTCGTTCTTGTATGGCATGCGACTTCCATGATTCCGTTGTTTGTATCTACTAGATTTATTAAGTAGTAGAAGTATTACTACTAATAAGTACCTAATAGGAAAGGCCTATGTGTAGCAGTGGACTGTGGTGTGTAGTTTTTAATGCAAACAGTTTATGCAAGAATTGCCTTAATTTTCAACGAAGTAGGTGTTTACTAAGATTGAAATGTGCATTTTGTCATCAGTCTCATAGCACTTTGTAACATGAGGCGGTTACAGAAAACAAAAATAATGAAAGTCATCTTGCTAAAGTAGATGATCTGTGTCAGAAGGTAAATAATAGTGATCAATCCCAAGGTAGTGGGCCATTTAATAAATCATCTTTGGCTGCCAGCTCTCGCGTCAAATCCTCAAACATTTCCCCCCCCCCCCCCCCCCCAAGTTAAAGAAAAAGGATGACACATTTGTCCATGTTAAGGCACTGTTAGATCTTTGCTACATTTTATTTCTGAAAAACTTCTCAAGGATCTGGGCATCCATATGAATCTGATAAGTTAGGCGTGTGTGGTAATAAAAATAATAATATAAAAAGGACCGATTTGAATGTTCACTCTTTTGTGAGTAGGTAATAAATATTAAAGTCAATGTGTCATGCTGTGTGACAAAAAAGATTACTTGTGCTGTGCCACAAGTACGATTTGATATTTCTATGTTTCAAATTCCAGCTTATGCTAAGTTGATGAGAGCTTTAATGAAACAAGTGTTCCTTTAATTAGGTGGTGATGTATTTTTCCTGGCCTTGCAGTATGTGTGCTGGCAGTTCCACATTTGGTCCACCATCAGGTCCACATTTGGTGAGGGTAAGATTTGGTTACAACAATGTGAGCCGGTGCATTGTCATTTTCTGCTGGCAGGACTTCAAAAAGTTGCTTCTGCGTTGAATCTAAAGGTTCCTTTCAATTCATATTTGCTGTCTAACTTAGGACATCATCGCGGATACTATATATATGAAATGCCCTGTCGATGGTAAATAGGTTGAAGAAAAATATACAAAGCGCCAGTTGCTTAACTATTAGTGAATTCTTCGATCCTTTAGGATTGTTTAGTACGTGCAAAATTAAGGAGGTAACTGGTTTATTGGTTTGAATTTTTGTACCTAACGTATAACAAACTGTCAAAATAAATAAGCGATTTTAATTTTCAATATATTTTTTCTTAAAACCACTACTTTAGGAATATTGTTTTCTAAAACAAATTAAAAAAAAATCCAAGTCAGTTCCAATGAAATTAACCTCTAGTAATTTTCTTTAGTACCAGTGACTTTGCGCCCCTGTTTTAGAGCTCAATCTTCAGTGCGGCGACCGTTTACTAACCGTAAGCTATTACAATATCAATAAACTTCTAAATACAATACAATTTCGATATTTTATTTTCAGTACCAATGAATAGCATGAGTCGGACAGCTGTTTGGACCAGATACCTACGTAGCGCTGCCTGGAGGCAGAAAAAATATCTATTCTAGAACCCTCATTGATTTGAATAGAACATAGAAAAAACATGTAAAGGAAAGGTGTAGTAAAGTTTGATAAAATTACATCATCAGCCTATGATAGTCCACTGCTGAACGTAGGCCTATCCTATTAACTATGCGTGTAGACGCATTAGTACCCGTAGTCGCTACGCTTGGCAAACGGATTAGCGATCGCAGTAATGTGTCCACTAAGATGACGGTGCTGCCCATCGTCAATATTTTATGTTCAGTGACACTTCAATCCCTTAGTGACAGTCGACTCTTACGACACCCGCAGGAGGAGTTCGGTAGTGACATATGTATTCTTACTGCCGTCACCACACGGTCAAAATTTATAAAATGAAATAAAATAAATTAATAAGTTGCAGTAGTTGTTTTTATGTGGGACACGATTAGCATAAATTGTCCCACACAGACTAATGCAAATATTTATTTAATTTCAGAACCGTTTTTGAAAGGTCATTTAGTATAATTATGGTGTTCAGCTTCCATGTTCTATTTGTTTGTAGCGCTACTGAAATGAATCAACCGATTTCAAAAAAGGAGGAGGTTCTCAATTCGACTGTATAGTCACCGATTAGTCCCACGGCCGGGTGCCTGTCGTGTCGCATAACGTCTATTGTCCTAAAATTTTTTGGCCGAGAATGTATGGCATAATGTTACATGGCATACTACTTGTTTAGCCTACTTAATTTTGCGCATACACGTTTAAAATACCTACACCATATTTATTCTAATATTGATTACTCGAATGTCGAATGATCTAAAGCATAATAATCCTAATGTTCATTGTAATAAATATTGTTTTCCCTACTACTCGAACTGTCAATTTTCACTGCGCCTACTTTTATCATGTCCGAAATTTCATTCAAAAAGGCATTTTAATAACAACATGCAAAACATTTGAACAACAGGGTGAATGGTTAAAAAAAATGTTCAAGTAATAAACCAGGGTAAAACCGACGTGGATTGGTTAGGTTTCGAAACTAGGGCGGAGTGAATGGCGTAGTCTTTAAATACTTAAGTATTTTTAATCAATTGTTTACACATCCTCATACTTACAAAGCCAAAAAAGGGGGGACGGGGGGGTGAAGGCCCCCACAAGGGGGGCTCGGGGGGCGCAGCCCCCCGCATTAAAAAAGAAATAATCTGAACATCCCTACCTTAACCTGGATAGGTTCGTTAGGTACCTTTTATCCCTTAGAGCGGAAATAGAAGCCCCGCGCGGCGGGGCTTCGTCGACCGGTTCCCAGGTCAAAATTGCTCACTTAAATTCTTTGGACAACAGGGCGAATTATTTAGTAATAGTTAAGTATAAGGAATAAAAAAATATTTTTAAAGCTAGTTAAAGGTAGGTAATCACTATTAGTACATTAAATAGTAGGAACATCACCATTATGCACAATAATTTTTCGATACATATACATTAGACACGAAAATCATTAGGACAAACAATATTTAGGAACAACCAAGTTAGGTTTAACAATTTCGGCATAGCAAAAATATGCGCAACAATGTTTATGCCATTCATTTTTCGGCGTAAAGTTGTTATGCGACAAATTTTTCGAAATAAAAACATTATGCCACCCGATATAGACCCCCCACGGCCAATATCACGCCAACCGATTTCGATTATTCTTTTTTAACCTTCAAAATAAGCCGTGATGATAGGATCTTGGAGAAAGCGGTCGTTTTAAAATTTTTAATTTAGTGATTATTTTTCGACTATGAAATAACTATAAATGACATTCCGATATTTGTAACCTTTTACAGCGTTGGGGATCTATGAGTGACTGTCGAAAATGTGACTTCTACTTTCACCCTCATTAAAATAAAATGTATAGAATTACGCACATTCTTTTGGAATACTCTGAATAAAAAATCGTTTCAAGTTACAGTTTTATTTGTTGTCCAGTTAAACACAATATATACAAATCGAAGCAAACATGACAATACATTATAATATCAAAGATTAATACGTCGCGTGTATTGTAAGCATACAGATTTTCATAGTTAATTGTTTCAGAATATTGTCTTTAAACAAAATCGTAAGGGTCCGTTTTCTACCCTGTGATTTTAGGAAAAAATGCGATTACTTTGATAGATTTAAAATGGCCATTTAAGTGTAAATTTTATTTATTGATCCCTTCGGGGTATAATCCCGTGTTGGCCTCAAGCTAGAGTCTAATGATAGATCTTGAAGAAATAGGTTGAAGTCGGTTTTTACATGTTTTATTTGGTGATCATTCACGTGATGATCTCATCGAAAGACCAGCGCTAGCACACGGTAGCACCATGTTAGCACTTTTTATTTAAACATTTTTTTTTGTTTTTGCTACAAATAAACTTATTCCTACGAACCAATAAAACATGGAAGCCGCACGCCATACTAAATTGCTTTTCAAAAACGGTCCTGAATTTTAGTTGTCAAGTGTCACCCCCTCTTCTATGCATCACGGTAATGAATGTCAAAATCAACCTATAAAAACTTAAACCGCCATTTTAAAATAGTTGTGATTGGTTTAAAGTTTTGATTGGCTATATTCTATAAACATAATATATGTCAAAGATGTTGCGCCGAAATATGCGCGGTGTTAAAAAAAGCGCTATGTCCTGCCCATCTTGGCACAAATGAACAGTTGTTTTTGGGGGCATTTTTGAGCTGGCGTTAGATGTCCATGTTTTATATGGTCGCAGACTTATTCCTATTCTACTCCACAATAGCGGTGGCAGTATATGCACTTATGAAGCACGCGTGGACTCCTCGCCGCAAACGGCCGTACCCAGCTTCTCCCCAATTGCCACCGTAAGGGAATTTTAGTGTCCAGAACGGGATTCCATTTTCTGTGGAGGAAGGTATTAGTTAATATGTAATTTCATACTCGCGGTTAAAATACAACTTTGCTCCCTTGTATAACAATAGTACATTGTGCATCAAGGGATTCAAGGGAGATAAGTACGGAATTACTAACGAAAGTGTTAGAAGCCTGACGCCGTTAGGCAGAGGGCTTTTATGACTCGAGTTAGTATTCCGCTTACACCGTGATGCATACAATGTTTTTCATCACACTTGCCAACCAAAAAATAAGTTTTAAGACATAATATTCTTAAATGACGTACTGACATTTCTATTACTCCCTAGGGAATTTCACTTTTCTATTACTCCCGCTACGCGCGCAAGCAATGGCGCGCTTATTAGACAGCGAGTGTGATGAAAATAACTATTTTAGTTACACGCTTTTATTACTTAACACATTATCTTTTTTACAAAATATTTATACCTAAATCGCAAAAAACCGTACGTTGATGTTTAAAGGTTTTTATAGTTTGTAATTATTGTAAAAGTTTATTTGTGTGAGTTATACATTAGAGTGTGCGAGGTTATTAGTGACTCAAGAGTTTACGCGAGTTACTTTCAAAAGAGTTATTTAACTGTGTATCCCTCATCCTTCTTCGGTAACTTCTTAAAGTTAAATAACAGATCATCATCATCATCATCATTTCAGCGAAGAGACGTCCACTGCTGGACATAGGCCTCCCCCAATGATCGCCAATATGACTGGTTCTGCGCTGCTTGCCTCCAGCGGGTTCGTTAATTAATAATAAATAACAGATAAATACAAATAATAAAAATATAAGAGGTACAAACACCATGCACTCTATTTATTTCTAGCAAAATCTTTGTATGAAAGAGCGAATCCCTCCTAACACAAGCTTTTAACTTAAAAGGAGGATTCAACACCTTAAAATGTATCAATTTATTGGAAATAAATGAATTTGAATTTGAATTTGATGCATATTTTCAGCACACATTCATTGTGCTGAAGCATGCACAGTTTCTATAATTCAAACTATAAGGGTCAATTGCAATAATAGCCTATAGCATAGCCACGTCAACAGCGTTTGACGTTCCATGGTTTTGAACGCTTCACGGTTCATCTGTCAATTTACTTCCCTCACAAGTGATTAAAATGCAACTTTCCTCACTGAAATTAGTGAGGGAAGTAGGTGTTTCCGAGCTAGTGTGGGGAAAAACAAATTACATAGTTAATCAGAACAAAAATCGCGTGTATTGAGCCACGAAAGTCAGTCGTAGTAATATTTTATTAGTAGACCTCATAAACGACACTTCCATTTTTTCTTCGTAAACGTCGTATTCTAACTTAACAAGCTGAAAAGTATCATTTGTCCCTTTCGGTCTTATAGTATATCAATAAATATTCCTGTTTTTTCTGTTCTGTGATTCCATACGGTAAGTTCTTCTTCTTTATGCCGCGGCCACGACATTGGTCTAACGCCACGGTCACGACATCGGTCTAAGGCGACCGGCTTAGCGGAAAACGTATTGTGCTCTCTCTCGTACCTATATCGGCATCCCGCTCCAACTCATGGATTCGCTCGCCGCTGGTCGCCTTAGACTAATGTCGTGGCCGGGGCATAAGGCGACCGGCTTAGCGGAAAACCATAGGTGGGAGTACATGGGGAGTACCCATTATCTGCATCCCGCTCCAACTCATGGATTCGCTCGCCGCTAGCCGCATTAGACCAATGTCGTGGCCGGGCCATTAAGGTTGTCTGTAAATGATCGTTCTTAGCGATAAGACCGCCTGCTGTTGCTCGTTTTTTGCTGTATTTTAATTTTAAGCTTGTTTTGGCACAATAAAAAGTAAAGTATTATTATTATATCACGGACGACCAGCGTCAAGCTACCTAACAATTATCTTGACTTAAAGCTGAGTGAAAACCTTTTCGGTGACGCTTTAAAAAATAATGACATGTTTTAGTTTGTACCTATGTTTGTACTTTAAGCACACAGAATATTTTTTTTTCTTTCTTTTCTTTCTTTTTATATTACTAAGACCGAAGGGGAAAAACAATACGTATCAGCTTGCTAAGTTCGGTTCGGAGGTATTTATGAATTAGGAGGTTTATGTGTAGTTACTAACCTTCTCCATATCCAACTAGGAGCAAACAAATGTCCAAGCTCTCAACAGTATCGCAGTGAATTGGCTCCAAAATTCCTCCAGTATATTTTTCGAAATCTTGGTTGTTAATGCCTGGATTCAAAAATAAAAAAGAACTTATAAATATTAGATGTCATATTATTATATCAAAGAAAAACGACCAAGATCACCTATGTCACAGGTGGGGATCGAACCCACGTACTCAGCTTTCGCGGCTGATGCCTGTACCCCTCGACCACTCGGTCTTAGCAACCACCGGTCAAATTTCTCGGGTATATGCAATCCCTTACAAGGCTAGGCGCCTTTGACTTTAGGTGATCTTGGTCGTTTCTCTTTGGTATATGACATCTAATATTTATAATTTATATAGTATTAATTATTGTGACTACTGGAGAAAAATTAAAAATACAAATCAAAATATTTAGTTAATAAATATTAGATATATAGATTTGTGTTTTCGCAATATGTTCAATAAAAAAGAACCTTTATTTTACGCATTAATTAATGTTAATGATTTATTAAACTAGCATTCTAATGTTTATAAAGAAATTAGTGCAAATTACTTGTTTATACTCTGGCCTGGCTACGACATTGGTCTAAAAGGCGGCAAGCGGAGCGGCGAAAAGCATGCCACGACAACGCAGTTGTCTTAGCGGCGTTGAGCGTGGAACGTAATCAAAGGACGTAATAGTACATTACTGCAGACGCCGGGAAAGATGGGCTTGCCGGCTGAGTAGGTATGGACGTAGTGAGGCCGGACAGTGATACGAAGCCGGTAAGCTCATTTAACGGGAGGCATGTATAGTGCTTTTCTCAAACATATTATGCAATGAAATAAAAAATACGACAGCCAAAAAAACAGAATTTAGCTGTTTAGCCTGTTTATGAAAACCGACGCCATGTTTTAAAAAAAAAACTACTTACCGGCCTAGGCCGTTAAATTCGTATGAAAATCCTTATATGTATATGCCTCGCCGTGAAATGGGCTTACCGGTTTCGTACCACTGTCCATACCTACTCAGACGATAATCCCATCTTTCCCGGCGTCTGCAGTAATGTACTATTATTACAGTCGGCTTTGTAACGACAGTTAAGTACAATATCTTTAAGAATTTAAACTTGATTGGCGTTTTTATATTATATAATATGGCTTATAGTTTGTAAAATGAACACCAACACCGAGTTATTATCGAAATTTTGCGCTTAATTTTCGTTACAATGCTGACTGGAATTAAGGTTTTTTAACTTCACGCTAATTGGGTGACCAAAAAAGTGGAAATGCCCAAATACGCGCGCGATTGAGCCCACAGCGAATTCTCGTGGCATGCTTCTTTAGTGGTATTGATTTTGTTTAATTCGCTCGCCGGTGGTCGCTTTAGCCAGTCGCCTTAGACCAATGTCGTGGCCAGGCCGAGACCAATGTCGTGTCCAAGCCGATCTGTCACTAGAAAAAGGCGAAAAAAAAACGTAGGTGCACTGCCCCTGTGAAATTTCAACTTGCCGCCTTTTTATTATATTTGACAGTTTCATTTACAAATTTGTACAAATTACGGCTATAAACATTATCAGTATCGGGTACCTGTCGCGTCGCCTAACGTCGATTGTTCTAAATTTTTTTGGCCGAGAATGTTTGGCATAAATATGCGTTAATAGTCCGTGGGCTAGTCGGTCTGAAATTAGAAAACGGTATAATTTGGGGGTACCAAGTGTCCTTTTTACAGTAGTTAGACATATTCATAAGGATGTTAAAAAAGTATTATAGACATCTCAAAGTGGTAGCTAATAGGCATACGGGCTATTTCAAGATTTCCGTTGTATGACAGGTGTATGGTTAAACTTAGGAGGTACAAATTTTCCTTTTAACGGCTGTTAGGTAAGCTTATAAAAACGTCAAAAATGCAAGATTGCAATTTAAAAGTGCTACCTAACAAAATTGGGGGCCAATCAAAGATGGTGGATCTCAAGTTTTACAAAATCAAGTATATCTCGAGAACTATTAAATATATCTAATTACTCTCTTGAACAAAATTAAAGGCATATCTGTAAGCTTCATATTTTGCGTATACACCATATTGCTAAAATCAACCAATAATTAATTATGCCCAAATTTATGAAAATTTCGTGATTTTGTTTTTTTTTGTGTCGTGTTTTTACATAGTAGTCATGACGCTAGAAAAATTCAATATTTCTTTGAAGATAGTGTATTTAATAAGCTTTAATTTGATGTATATAACCTGTTGGCGGTATTAAAAAAAAGACCCTTAAAAAATATTTAAATGAATTGCAGTCATAATCCACCGTATACTTAGTGATTTAAGAGGCGATTTTTTTGATATTTTTCAATCTTGGTTATTTGAAATAAGCACTATTATTTACGAGTGGCACTTCCATCACCTCTTAAATCACTAAGTATACGGTGAATTAAGACTATAATTCCTTTAAATATTTTTTATGGGTCTTTTTTTTAATACCGCCAACAAGTTATACAGGGTGTAAGTCTAATACGGGCGAAGCTCTTAACGGGTGTTAGTTTACGACATAATAAGTACATTCAAATAACTTTTACTTAAAATTAGAGCAACAAAATTTTCCATACAAAATAATTCGGCGCGCAATGTAGAGCAACATACGCGAGTTAAAGGCTCGATGACAGCTAATTTCAAAAGCAGATGACGTAACTGCCATATCAACAATAACAAATGTTCGTACCTACATTGCTCCTCCGATAATCTTAAAAAAAATCTGTGGGGTCATAATTGAGAGTAACTTTTAAAAAACCTTGTAATCCATGATTACACAAATGAATCCCATGCCTGGTTTAATTGATCGCCCGTATTAGACTTACACACTGTATACATCAAATTAAAGCTTATTAAATACACTATCTTCAAAGAAATATTGAATTTTTCTAGCGTCATGACTACTATGTAAAAACACGACACAAAAAAAAACAAAATCACGAAATTTTTATAAATTTGGTCATAATTAATTATTGGTTGGTTTTAGCAATATGGTGCATATGCAAAATATAAAGCTTACAGATATGCCTTTAATTTTGTTCAAGAGGGTAATTAGATATATTTAATAGTTCTCGAGATATACTTGATTTTGTAAAACTTGAGATCCACAATCTTTGATTGGCCCCCATTTTTGTTACGTAGCACTTATAAATGGCAATCTTGCATTTTTTACGTTTTTATAAGCTTACCTAACAGCCGTGAAAATGAAAATTTGTACCTCCTAATTTTAACCATACCTATCATACAACGGAAATCTTGAAATAGCCCGTATGCCTATTAGCTACCACTTTGAGATGTCTATCATACTTTTTTAACATCCTTATGAATATGTCTAACTACTGTAAAAAGGACACTTGGTACCCCCAAATTATACCGTTTTCTAATTTCTGGCCGACTAGCCCACGGACTATAAATACTTCGTTTAGCCTACTTAATTTTGCGCATACACATTCAAAACACCTACACCATATTCCTAATATTGATTACTTGAACGTCGAATTACCAAAAATGGAGTAATCCTAATATTGTTTTCCCTATTACTCGAACAGTAAATTTTCACTGCGCCTACGTTTATCATGTCAGAAATTTCATTCAAAAAGGCATTGTAATAATAGGCAAAACATTTTAACAACAGAGTAATTTGCTTAAAAAAAATACAAACGTTACTCAAACATTAAATCATTTTTAAGAATTAAAAAAAACAAATAAATTTAACATTAGGACCAACAATAATATATGTAAGAATAACCGAGTTAGAATCAACAATTTCGGTAAAACAAAAATGTTTATGTTATTCATTTTTCAGCGTAAAGTTGCTAAGCGAAAAATTTTCGAAATAAAAAAATATGTCACCCGATATGGACCCATCAGAATCAGTTGCAATTACACTAAAACTTCGCCGGCGATGAACGTGAAAGAGAGCCATGAATAAGACTGTTCCGCTCGATAACAAGAAAAATACTTACAGACTGACAGGGGTCCGATATTATACAACATGAACTTTAATGTCTCTTCTTCAAGATTCATAAAATATAAGCCTTTTATTACCCCAACAACAATTTTAGTACCATCAACTTTACAGTACCCTCTCTCTGGATGGTACGGATAATCTTTTTCCTTCATTAATCCCGGTGTTGTAGCGATTTCACTGGAATTCACAAAATACTTATGTAGGTAGGTAAATAGTACATTTCCTAACTAGTGCGGGAAAACTTTTTTTCGGCGAGGGTGAAAGTTGGAACACGAGTGAAACAAGGGCGACAATCACCCGAGTAAAAAAAAAAGTTTTTGCACGTGTAAGGGACGATTTTTTTCATAACAAGTGTGTCAAAAAGAGATATTAAGGAAAATGCGTTTTTTTGCACTAGTTAGGAAAAATATATACCTAAAGCACTAAGCCCGAGTAATTGCATCCAAGACTACTGGACGAAAGGCAGTAGCATCTTTTAAAATATGGTACCTACTCATACGCCTGCCAAACGTGGCGATTGTGGCACTTTTGAGGGAAGCATGTTTCTAGCACTGGGCATCTAGCGACTGATTATGATAATGATGATGTTGAAAAAATAATATCTAATCATCGTTATCAACGTGCAATTTTGGTGGCAAAGTATGGTTGACAGAAAAATCAAATACTCGTACACAGGTATTTTTTAATTATTAAAATATCAGCAATTATAGTAATTTTGATTATAATAATAATTTTAATTACCTATACATATTTTAAACACTTATTAAAATTACACTGATCAAACGAGTAAAGGCTAAAATATATTAAATAGATTCGGCTGTCAAACGTTCACGTCAGATTGAAAAATCCATCATACATAATTATAACACTGATCTTAATCCACTTGAATATTCATTTCACTTAAAATAAAGACTTTGCTAAATGTCATTTAAAGTACTATGTTGTGTCCTAAATTAATGATATTCGATTTTTTCGTTTTTAAAGTAGGATATACACACACGAATGTTAGTATATATCCTAAGGAGAGTACTATTTTTACTGAGAGTACGAATAATAAAACAAAATCGTATTTTTACATTTGTTACTTTTTCTGTCAACCGTAGCCATTGCCACGGAAAGTGCACGTTGATAAAGATGACTAAATTAATATCTAAAACATTAGGCACTTTCGGCATAGTGCCGAAACATGTGCAGCATTACAATCATCTAATTCGTTGCGCAAGAATGCTGTTTTAAATATTTGATCCTTTTTAACGCCAATCGTGTTTTTATATTTATTTTATTTTAGTCAAAAGTATAATCAATAGTTCCATCTTTGTCATTATAGGTACCTACTCCATTAACTCGTTGGGAGATGCTAGGGTGTTCCAATAATTTTTACACGCAGTGTTCTTGTAACAGCAGTCCAAAGCTTGTCCTTCAGAAAGGATCACGGTGCGATTATATTTTATAGCATACTGGCCTTCAATGTTACCTGTAAACAAAAAAAAATTGAGTACCTAAGTTGAAGGTCTGACTAGACGCTTAACACTTTAGAAATAGAAATATAAATAACTTTATTCGAAGGACACACAAAATACAGAGACGAAAAAATAAATATTATACAAATAAGAACGTGTAACCTACGAAATGGCCTCATCTCAGCATTTTGCTAGCGAGTGCCAGCGCTGGTCTTCCGATGAGGCCATCTTCATTGCGAACGAGTGCTACGCGCTACGCTCGTAGCCGATCCCGTGGTTTTTTCGCTTTATAGCGAAAATGGACCTCCCAGAGAGTCCGTCGGGAGTTCTCCGCGCTCAAAGTGTTAATCGGGGCATCTGGCGGAGTGTGCGGCGGGGCGTCCATGTTAAACTAATGCAAACGTAAGCGAGTGACCTGCGTGCTTTGCCAAATTGCCAAACGCTAACGCTCAGCAGCGCTTATTCACTAAGGAAACCGCCTTGCTGTCAGCGCCGTGTCAGCGCTGCGGCAGCGTCGAGCCTAAAAATGGTATTCACTAATGTACTTTAAACAACACTAGTGCTCGGCGACGAATTCAGCGTGAGTTGGAACTACACTGCGTCGAGAGTTTGACGTTTAATGTACGAACTTCGTATTCTCTAACGAAAAACAGCGACGAACTCGCCCACAACCTCGCTCACAGCCTCGATTCCTAATGTCAAATAAAACAGCTAGGATTTTAGACAAGGCTGTCTCAACGTCGAGCTCGTTGACGAACGCAGCGTCGAATGTGTGAATAAGAGAATAGCATAGCGGTAGCGTATCATGGTTTTCTCTCTCTGTAAAATGTTCTAATTAGTGCGACAAATACAATTAGTTGTCTTTCGTTCACGATTGAAGATTGAGTGTTGGCGATTGGAATCTTGGCTACGCACCCATTGCACGCCGCTCAAATCTCTTGGACACTCGATCCGCCGCTCGACACTCGCCCGTCGCCGCTCAGACCTTACACTAAAATACCTATAATAAGAACTTGGTGAATTTATTCATATGTTTTTGTTGGTTCATAATTGATTTATCATGAGTAACTTTGGTATAATATATTTTTTAACACAACGTGAACAAAGGTGTCACAGAAATAATTGTTAAAGGTATTCAAAAATTTGCCTTCTAAATAATTTGAACGATCAGCTACCGGTTTGGATATTTAAAATACCCACATACTAATTAATGATAAAATAAATATTATAACAATACGTATAAGATTTTCTATTATTACCGGTAAAATACACATCTATATAGTATTGAAAACAGTTTATTTCAAATTCTTCGTACAAAAGCCAGTTTTATGTGTGGAAAAAGAATAATTAAACTCTATACAGAAGAATATGCATACAGAAGACTAATCAAACCGCTAAAAAAAGGTTCCAAACGAGATACTATACATTTATCTATGTAAAAATAAAATAATCTTACCAATAGCAGAAAATATATTATTGCTGTCACATCTTGGTATGTCAGCGTTCTTAACATACGTAACTTTTCCGTTCGTCCTCCAGTCAAATGCATCAGGGGCCGGCTCTAATCCATCAGGGATAGTTACTTTGGTAACCTTTTCATTAAAGAATTTGGGATCTTTACGCAGAACTTCTATTTTCATATTACCATACTGATCTTCACTGTAAACTGTTTGAGCATACTTTTCATTTTGCCTGTATACATCTTGTAAGTTGTCTTTAATCGCGAGTCTTTCTATAAACTCTCTTATTTTGACATTGTCAGGGTCTTTTAAGTCATAGTGATTTCTGTAAGAGGCTGTTGCTAAGACTGCACTGCTAGCGAGGTAAACCACAACCCAGGGTTTAGTTGTTAACATTTTTTATTCTATATTTAAAAGTATTGCTGGAATCGAGTTGTCAGGAAACCGACTGATCTAGTAAATTCTATAGAGCCTTTTTATACACAAATGTTATCTATAGGTGTGATGGTCACTAGGCAGTTAATTTCAAATAGTTGTGAAAAATGTATAATATGTTTTATTGCTTGTTATTTTACAAATAGCAGGATGTAAATTAAACATACGCTGATTTTAAACATTGTATTTTATTAGTATTATTTGACAGACAACTAAGTTTACGTTTTAAGGGCCTACGCTAGCTTACGCGGAATAACCGCAACGGACGCACACCTCAGAGAAATCGTACAGACACCGCTAACTGACGCGGGCGCGTCCGACGGACGTAAAGCCGTGGGTTTTCTGGCCGGCGACCGACGCGTGTCCTCCGCCAACGACGTTCGAATGTTTTGTTCGCGAATGTTTGAGGGTGGTTTCTCTGACATGTCGCCGGCAGCGGGTAACGGACGACGTGTCAGAGTAACCGGTCACCGGTCGCCGGCCAAAAAACCCACGGTCTTAATCCGCGCGTCGGGCGGCGGGTGTCCGCTCCGGAACCGGACCCGCGAGCGACCCCGTAACGTTATAATTATTGTAAAAGGGGAACTCTCTGTATCAGAAACGTATAGGTAAAATGTATGTAATCTATTTACATGATAGTCTGCCTGCGACCACGGGTGTGTAATCAAGCCCGAAACTTTAGGATAATATTAATCGTATCATCATCATCAGCCTATGATAGTCCTATGCGTATAGATGCCCATAATCGCCACGCTGGGCAAGCGGATTGGCGATCGCAGTAATGTGTTCACTATGATGACGCTGCTGCCCATCATCATTCTTTTATAAAATAATGGTCAGTGACACTTCAATCCCTTAGTCGACTCTTACGACACCCGCAGGAGGAGTTGGGGTGATGACAAATGTATTCTTACTGCCGTTACCACACGGCCTTTATGCTATAATCCCGTTTATCATTAAAATATGAATATTTACATTGTGAGTGAGAAATAATTGAAATGAAACGCGTCTAAAAATAGGATGTCCACCTTAGCTTAACGTTTGGAATGGCGCCTAGTGCAAAACGCAATTTAGCAAGAAACAAATTAAACAAGAAATGCGAAGGTGAACTGACAATAATAATTATAACTCCACATTTTCCAAATTCAGGTTAATAAATGCCAAAGTATACAAACGCAGTAAAACGGAATATTATAGAACATTTATTTTACACTTAGTCTTACAAGTTTTGAGATGCGATTAAGGGTAATATCTACATCTCTCTCCTGCAAATAACTTTTCTCAAACTTGCTACGGAATGTTGATGTTACTTTCTTTAAATTAAACCCGGAAATACTATGTATCCGGTGGCATATGCTAAGATGATATGTAAAGAGATTTCATGTATTTATTTCACACCTAGGACTGCAAACAAACTGTCTTTTGTTTTGAAACGTCAAATTGTGACACTATGTCTTGACATTCAGCCACAGAAAAAAAAAATAACCTAAGAACTAATGTCTATACCAACAGGTAAAAGGATACCTCAAACAGATTTAAAAAAAAGTTAGGCGCGAATGTTTTTTTTTAATGTTGTACGATACTGTACTATTGGTTTATTTACAAATCAAATAGTTCGGCGAAATCAGTTCGTTTTATTTCATAGCAAGTTTGAGAAAAGCACTATACAAATCTCGGCGAGAAACAGGGTTACAGGCCGCGTATTCCTATCTGGCCTCAGTTCCTTCGGCCAGATATATCTACTTGGCCTGTAACCCTTCGTTTCCCGTCCTCTATAGTAATGTACTATTGGTTTAAAACTTGAAGGTGTAATCTCAGCTTAACATTTAACTCGGGTAACTCACGAGGATAAAAACATTTTCACAAATGATTGTTGTCGTTATAAAACCGGCGTTACTTAACTCTAGTCTTAAAAAAATAAAACTTGGTGCCAACGGGACAATATCGGGGACGCCCGATAAAAAAAAATGTAAATCGGTTCACGATTCTCAGAAATATCGAATAACATCCATGCAAAAAAATCGATCAAATTGAGAACCGCCTTTTTGAAATCGGTTAAATATTATTTATTACTTTGTAGTATAAAACAGCCAAGGTTGCGTACTTAAAATAGTTTTTTTCCGGTATAAGAAGCCTGCACACATTGCAACACTGGCAGTTTCTTGGTAGTTATATCATATTCTACAAGTAACCAACATGTTAGTACGCACTGCGTGGCTCGTGATCTGCAGCACCAGCAGTATAGTCCTAGCAACCTCTTATCTTGACAAACCACAATACGATCTGGACGACGCCGAAAATATTTTCAAAGACTATGTGAAACAGCACGGGAAAGTATACAATAAAAGAGATTATTCCCAAAGGCTTGCTATATTCAAAGAAAGCTTAAAAGATATTAATTCGCGAAACGAAAGGTATCCTCAAACGGTGTTTAAAGTCAATCATTTTTCTGATTTAACACCAGAAGAATTGGATCAATACCGTGGGCTAGTGCCTGAAGACATGACAGTAAATGAAACGCCAATCCTGGATATCCCGAAATTTGATTCGGGTCTAACTGAGTTCGACTGGAGGAAAGAAGGAGTAGTTACATACGTCAAAAATCAAGGGAGTTGCGGTTGCGGATATATATTTAGTGCAATTGGTATGTACCATTATAAAAATAACACAAGACCGGAGAGCTGGCGACTTCCTCGCACAACGCATCAGTATTACAAAACACGATACAGCGAGGAAATGCCTCCTCGGTACAATTAATGTAATGTATTTGTATTTTTATATGGATCCCCGTCTTATGCCTTTCTTCAGTATTTACTTATATGACATTTCGCCTACTACCGCAAACTTCTAAATTGGTCAATTTCTAGGATTTCCATTCCAACGAAGGCATCATTAGAAGCATTCCAACAAAATGTCGGACACGTGACGCTGTCCTTCGCGTACTTCTAAGAAAGTTTGGAATACATTCTTTGGTGTACCTATCTTTATTTTATAACTTGGTGTTTGTATTGATAGAGAATTATCACACTTTCCATATATTTCTAAGGTAGCATTCTTGGAACGTGACTACTATGAGAGCAGCTGTCATTCGATGTTCCCGACAAATTAGACTTTCTCGTGAAATGTATCAATTATTAGGGTAACTGTGAGAAATCCTCGAAATTCGCCGATTTCGAAGTACGCGGTAAGGCAGTAATTTTATCAAATTAAATGATTTACTTTGGTTATTATTGAATATCTATTCCAATCGTAGGTGCCATTGAGTCCAGACATGCCATGAAACATCAAACATGTATTTCTCTCTCCGAGGGACAGATCCTTGACTGTTACAAAAAACACCACGGTTGCAAGGGTGGCTGGCCTAACGACGTTGTGTTGTAAGTAGTATTAATATAATCCTAATAATAAAGAGCGCTGCAAGAGCAAGCCACTGCGCAGAAAGCGGTGTACACCTCTCTACACTCCTGAGCCGCCTACACCGGTGTTGCCCCTGGCTGTCTCTTGTGACTGCATTTACGGGGGCCCATCTAGTAGGCGGCGAGTCACCGCCTGCCTCGATAGCAAAGAGAAATCATTGTTATGGCAGGTGTCCGGACCTCTTTTCTATAGTTCCATCTCTGTTTCATCCATCCTCCATCACCATAGCCCATTAGTCTTTTCCATTCCTTCTCAATAGTCTCAGTATGCCTGCTGGCACCGGTTCACGGATATCTAGTTTTGTGTCCGTGAATGGGTTGCAGCAGGTGTAACACAAGCAAATTTCTCCAAAGGGCCTCTACGTATTGGATCTGTATCCCCGCGCAAGCCTATCAAAAGACCGGGATTTATAAATCCCGGTCCCGCCCGTGATCAAAGAGAGATATTAATAATGATTTTGCACTGCTATATTTCGGTTTGGTAATTACTGGCCAGTAAATACACAGGCTATCTACTAAGATAGAGGCAATCCATCTAAGTCCTCAGGGTAGGCAGCGCATAAGCAATTTTTTGATCACTATGTCCATATTGTCCATGGGCCTCAGTTCCTGATTTCCATCAGGTGGGCTGACAGCTCAGTTGTCTACCGTCGTCACGACGACAGTAAGAATACATTTGTCACCACCTCAACCTCTTCCCGTGGCTAAAGAGTCGACTAAGGGATTAATATGTCTGACCATTCGTTCAAGAAAATTTATAATGGGCAATATCATCATCATAGTAGACACACTAATGCAGCGTATGCACTAGGCCATGAAATAAATTTAAAAAAGTATGCATTAGGAGGTAATTGCCTTGATGATAGTTAATAAGAGCCTTCGTCCAGGAATGGACGAAGATACGTTGACAATGGGTCGAAATGCAAAAAAATCTACATAGTTAATGAAAACAAAATATTACGTCAAAGTTTTGTGTCACGAAGTAAAATTTTGTGTAACGCATTTTGGCAGCGAAAAAAGGCGACAGTATCAAATTTTCTATGAGCGATCAACAATACGCGCCTAGTTTTTTTTTTAATTTTGACGCCTTTTTCGACTGGCAATGTTTGTTGGACAGAGTACACTACTACACTATAATTAGTATGACTAACTTTCACAATTCGATTCGATCGTGATATTTGTTTTGCTTATGGCCTTAACTATGTATATATTTTTTTTGCAATCGACTCTAATGATGATTACGAGTATCATTATGAAAACGTGTAGCCTCGTAACGTAACTGGGTAATTATATTGTGGAACAAATCAAACAGTTTTATTGAATATTTTTTGACTTGTATTTTTTTACGTAGTAAGTAGTTTATAGTATTTTTTTTATTCCCGTACTTTTATTTGTCACTTACAAGGTCGTGAACACACCTTTAAGCCCCTACCTTATAGATGGCCAGATAAGTCTTTATTGTCTATTCGCTATAAACGCATTCGAGCATACACGCAGTGCGTTTTTTGGTTTTTATGACACCTCGTGTATACAAGACTTAATGAAATACATGGCTGCCAACCTAATTTTAAATGTCATTTCTGATGAATAGTAAACTATTACCAATATAAACGGTTGGTATGGAATACTTGTTCAAAAGAGTACCTATTTTGTCCGTTACACCCCTGACATAAGGCAAAAATGCTGGTCGCCTCGCAACATCCGGATGTTTCTTCCTCGGTGTTGATACATTATCTCGCCAGTCTCCCTGCGACCACGGGTGTAACGTAACGTCATGCCCGAAACGTCAGGATATATTTAAACGTAAGTTTACGCGATTAAGACCCGTTTGTCTTTAAAATATGAGTGATAATCGTGAAAGTTTAAATCAATATAGCGCGAATTTAGCCAGCTACTTTTAAATATTAGATGTCATAATACCAAAGAAATAATACCGAAGTTTACCAAAGAAAATGGATATGAACCTACTTTCTCAGCTTCCGCGGCTGATGCCTAAACCATTCGGCCACTTCATCTTAGCGGAGACCGGTCGACTTCCTCTTCGTCAACTTTTTCTCAATATTCGATGTGCTTCGGGACTCCAGGATGCTTAGCCAAGTTGCCAATCGCTAACGCTTAGTAGCGTATCGTAGTTTTCCCTCTCTGTCACTCTTTCCTATTAGTGCGACAAAGTCAGTTAGCTGCCTTTCGCTTACGATTGACGATCAAGCGGTAGCGATTGGCAACTTGGCTAAGCATGCTGGATTTGAATCCACTCCAAACGGCACGACATGCAGTCAGGGTCAATCACTGGATATTTGCACCGTATGAGGTTTTCGGTGCTTTCGGTGGCCGCACAAGCCTTGTTTGAGGTTTTTGGAAGATAGGACGGTATAAGAATAGATTACTTACTTACTACAGATAGATTTTATGTTTTGTATGTTTACCTATTGATACCTAGAGACCCTTTACATCTCTAGTATTTCTTATTTTCTCATATTTGTTTTTATTTCGGATGGAAGTATGCTTTTAACTGGTTATTTTTAATTTATTAATTTTATAATTTTATTTTAATATTTTTATTTAATGCCACAATGAGTTATGTTTGTATTAATTTATTATATTATCTGTGTTAGATTTGTGAATACTGACAAGTAGATACCCTCTACATATCTATTAAAAATGTTTTAATACCTATGTTAAATCAAGATTGTGAAATTAAGATTGACGTCTGGGTCGCGTTTTATAAAGTTACAATTTACAATTTCGCTGTTTGCCTCTCTTTCTAGCCAATATGTGCGTGCGTTAGAGAGGCAAACAGCGAAATTGTAAATTGTAACTTTATAAAACGCGACCCTGAAAGTGCCTTACAAGCCCACTTGGAAAATAAATTTATTATTTTTTTTTATTTTTATTACTCCGTTGGCTCGATCGGCGACCTGAAGTGGATCTTGGCCTCCGACACGAGTTGGCGCCAACACGCGCTCGGTTTTGTGCCATCTCCTACCAGTATTCCGCGTTCAGGGCGCGTAGGTCCTCCTCTAGGTACTTCGTCCTTCCACCGGTACTTAGGTCGGTCAACCGGTCTACGGTCGCCGGGTCGCCCCAGTTAGGCTCTCTTTACTTAACTGCTCTGTCATCTGCCCTGCAAGAATAGATTAGAATATTATATTTTAATTAAGAATTACTCAACATATTGCAACTAATTTCATTATTTTGTAAAAACTAATTCAAATCGTAACCAGTCGTTTCATTTCAGAGAATCTCGTGGCGCCCCTGTGGGAAATATTAAAGAAATTGATTATATGTACAAACCACAAGTGAATACTTGCTATCAACAAAATAAAACGGGAGTGGCTAAAGTGACATTTTTAATTATTACTCCTGAACGACCTCCAGAAGATATGTTAAAACAAGTAATGGAAGATTATGGGCCCGTACCAATTTGTAAGTCCAGTATTCTTATGATGGTCCCGTGTTTAATCGTTTATCGTTGTTGCCATAAGTATGCAAATGCGGAAGTGACGAGTAGCACGATAGACGGTAAACGCGTGACCATGATAAGCCAGCAAGGGCCTTACCATGACGCATTAATTCGATTCAGTTTAGGTTCAGGGGAAGGGACCGTGATATACGACTTGTATAGTCTTGTCCCTTTCTCTCGACCTAAACTGAACCGCATTAGTACGTCATGGTCCCAGGTGGCTTAGCCTACAGCTACGAACAAATAAAACATGAAAGCCGCACGCCATACTAAATTGCCTTTCAAAAACGGTCCTGAATTTTAGTTGACAAATGTCACCTTCTCTTCAATGCATCACAGCAATATAAGTATTTCAATGTCAACCTACGAAAACTTAAACCGCCATTTAAAAATAGTTGTGATTGGTCCATCAAAGTTTTGATTGGCTATATTTTATAAACATTATGTCAAAGATGTTGCGCCGAAATATGCGCGGTGTTAAGAAACGCGCTATGTCTTGCTCATAGTGCTCATCTTGGCACAATGAATTCGATTGTTTTTGGGGGCAGTTTAGAGCTGGCGTTAGACGTCCATGTTATAATACGAGTATGGTCGCAGGCCTACAGTCTTATTCTACCGCTGCGATATAACCTCATTCGAGAGAAACGAATAGATCATTCTACATTTTTGTGACCATTATTGTATTGACAGAAGAAGTATGATAAATACTGTAGAGGCGCCAATACCGGACACAGCCCCAATAATCGACATTTGCAGTCATAATGTCATATCAATAAAGTTGATAGTAGGGCGCCGAAAACTGGGTCTTAACATGTCCATTATTGGAGTGTTTACAAGAATTGGTGTTTAAAAATGATATTCTGTATTTTGCCTGAACTATTTAGGACGGCCTGACGCCGCGGCCACGACATCGGTCTAAGGCGACCGACTTAGCGTAAAACGTATGGTGCTCCCTCTCGTACCTATCGATATGGGTGCGAGCGAATCCATGAGTTGGAGCGGGATGCCGATGCATCCCGCTCCAACTCATGGATTCGCTCGCCGCTGGTCGCCTTAGACCAATGTCGTGGCCAGGGCATGACGGACATGGCGACACTAAAAGGGACGCTATAATTACTTAAGTACTATGCTAGTAATTACGCAAGTAATTATAGCGGGTTACACTAATTAACTACTCATTCTGTATCGCGGTAGAGCAAAGTAATATTGTTCATCCTTTACGAGGGCTGCCTTTTAAGTCGTGTCGTTTGCCAACCTCCCGCGATTAAAAAAAAATAAACATATGGCATTTTCGTCCTTTTGAATTTAGAACTCGAAAACAAAAAAATGTTTTCAAATTGGTCGAATAGTTTTATTACAGCGTCTATTTAAAGGTGACAAGTCGGTTGTAAAAATGGAAATAACTAATTATTTTCTACAACTTTAAAAGGGGATTATCGCGACTTCAGTGTTTTGAGGAGATCACTTCTGTGTTTAGTGATGCAGCACCGTGTCTTAGGACTGTAGAACGCTGGTATTTATAATTTCAACGTGGGCAGTCTAGCCTCAGTGACAAGCCCCGTAAAGGTCGTCCAAAAACCGCCATGACGCAAGAGAATATCGAAGCCGTGCGGCAGCTAGTACTCGAAGATTGTCATGTGACCTACCGTGAAATAGAGGCGTCCGTGGGCATTTCAGGGACCACTATCCAAAAAATCCTGCACGAAGAACTTGGCGTAAGAAAGTTGATCTCTCGTTGGATACCACATTTGCTTAGCGACGACCAAAAAGCTGCCCGTGTTAGTTGGTGTCGCAAAACTCTGCAGCGATTCAGCCGAGGCGAGTCAAAACATGTTTCTGATATGGTTAGTGGTGACGAGTCTTAGGTATATGCTTACGATCCAGATTCTAAACAGCAGTCAACTGTTTGGGTCTTTCAGGATGAGCCAAAACCGACCAAAGTCATACGCTCGCGGATCACTTCAAAAAAAATGGTGGCCTCGTTTGTGGCAAAGGGTGGTCACGTCGCCACTATTGTACTAGAAGATCACAAGACGGTTACCGCTGCAAGTCATAACTAGGGCTCACGGTACACGTGTAACCCGCCAAACCTGATACCCGTGTTCTTAAGCCCGACGGTACTAAGAACCCGAATTACACGAACCCGCCGGGTACCCGTGTCCGTGTCCAATACACGGATACTGTTTACACGAAACCGCGTGCTAACCGGGTACCCGCGGTACTTAAGACCGAACCGAACGGGTTCGAAATCATTTGAGCAAATGCAAATAAGGTCTATTATTGAATGTAACCTGCAGCTTCGTTCGACACTACAAAACAAACGTATTCAGGAAAGGTCAGCCGATATAACTTTTTTTCGTTTTTATAAATTTTGACTCTATCTGTTACGCAATGAGGTCTATTTGACACAATTAGCCTTCCGCTTATCTATCCATTTGTACTATAGCTCTTAAGTCTCACGATCCATCCTTCGGTACATAACTTTACCCTTAAAAAGAAGACTTTCTATGCATACACGGCTTCTCGTCAAGGACGTCCCCGAACCCGCGGGTAATTAAAGTCCGTGTAAATAATACCCGTATACCCGTGTACCCGTGCAGACGGGTATTATTTACAAGGACTCTAATTACCCGTGTAAATCGGGTCAGAAACCCGTGTACGTGTAACACGAACACGGGTATGAGAAACGTTGACACGAAACTCGGACACGACCGCGAGCTCTAGTCATAACCGAATTTCGAAAAAACAACTCGACGCATCGTATGATACTGCATCATGACAATGCAAGTTCGCACACCGCCCGCCAAACAAAGATGTTTTTGAGCGCCCAAAATGTGGAAATTTTAGATCACCCACCTTACAGCCCTGACTTAAGCCCTAACGATGTTTTTACGTTCCCCAAAATTAAGCAAAGTCTTCGTGGTCAACGCTTCAGCTCACCTGAAGAAGCTGTTGACGCTTACAAATCGGCCATTTTGACTACCCCCACTCAGGGACCGGAAAACCCGTTCATTTGGCTTACCGGTTCAAATCAATAACCCCTTCACACGATAACCTATTCATATGGGTAACCCGCTCAATGGGTTACCCAACAATAACGATAACCCGTATTATTCGGGTTAATCTAATCGTCATAAGGGGTTACCGCTTACATCAGCTGTTTCGGTGAGGGTTTTGTATGTACTAACCGGTAACCTTTCGGTTTCGGGTAAGCCTTACCCCTCTCCCGCGCCTTTCTGCCACCGCACCGGCACGTCTTCGCGCCACCACATGCGATCGTGTCGTGACTGGATGAGTATTGTTTTACTTTAGGTTTACTTCAGTCAGTCAGGGTCGTTTCAAAAGGTGCTTATTCAGTTTTTAAAGGGACATATTATTATTTTTTCTTATTTAGCCGAATTATGATAAGTACGTAGATAGATGGTGTTATTTTTTTATGTACCTATTAGTAAATCAATTAGGTAACTTTTAAGTATTTCAATTATTTACAGTTTTTTAATATTTGATGCTTTAATTATTGATAAAATATTATACACGGTGGAATTTAATCGGTGAACAGGAACCCATTTTTCTAATTCAGTAATCGATGGCGGTCACGTTTATGTAGTACTTAAGTGGAACCAAGTTTTTTTTTTGCATAAATTTTTTTTATGTTGAAATTAAAATTTATTGTCACCCTACTAATGGTTTAGTCTGAAAAGTTGAATACCTCTTTTCAAACTATCAGCCATAGAAACTTAAAACATAAATGAGCAATAACCACTCACATGCTTTAATTTTTGCGATAGACTCTATTCCTATGTAAAATAAGAGCGATGCATGGCTGATAGTTTGAAAAGAGGTATTAAACTTTTCAGACTAATCCATTGGTAGGGTGACAATAAATTTTAATTAAAGTTTAATTTCAACATAAAAATTTGTTATGCTAAAAAAAAAACTTTGTTCCACTTAAGTACTACATAAACGTGACCGCCATCGATTACTGAATTAGAAAAATGGGTTCCTGTTCACCGATTAAATTCCACCGTGTATATAGGGCCATTCCATATGAAATCATCAGATGAGGTGCGCTGCATGCTTTCCGATTTGTATGGAAAAAATCATGGATGATAATATAGGTATGCTTTACATAAAACCGTAGTTCTTTAATTTTCAAACAGCCTAACAGCCAGATAACATAGGTCTGAAGTTTAAAAATAAGCGATTTTTGAGGTCGATAAAAATTGCTTTAACTTTTTTTTAATGTGTTAAGTTGATTTTTTTTATATGTTAATTTACTATTTAATATGTGTACTTGTACATGTATGTATTACAGTATGTATATTTTTATTACTTATTGTATGACAAACTTCTAAAACGTCGTGTTATTTTGCTAATGTATAGTGATATTCAGTAGCTTTTATTGGATTGATCGCTTGGTCTAGACAGGTATTTTTTTTTAAATTAACAAGCTCAAATAGTCTTTAAATGAAAACTTTAGCAATATTTTTGAATTTAGTTCTTTTAACTTAAAAAAACAGTAAATTACAAAACCATTTTTATAGAATTTGCTTTTTTTGACGTTAAAAAAAACCACGTTTGGCAAAGTTTAAAGATCTGAAAACTACACAGAAGAGAAGAACTTACTTTGTTTTTTGTAAATCATCTTTATTTATATTGTGTTATTGATTTTTGAAAGAGATATGATTTTTTGAAATCTACAAGTTAGCAAGAAGTTTCAAAGTAGTTGTTTAAGTTAATGTTTTTTTTTTATCACGGACAACATTTATAAACGTAATAAACAACAAAATGATGATTGTTGATTCCCTCGTTTACTATGTACAGTCAACCAAAAAAGTGGTACACCACTTTCTTGATAGTAAGCATGATGATGGAAAATGCTAGTGGCACATCTTATAATACGTCTGAAATAGGGTACTTATTGGTTTTATTACACATGCCTACTGTCTTTAGATAAGAGTAATGATGTCGATTCAATAATGCGATAACAATAAAAAATACCAGGTCGTATCATAATTTTGTGCCTGTTTCAAACGGCACCTTACGAGCCGGAAGATATTTAATTCCTACTCCAAAAATGTTAATGTCGTAAAAGTAGTCAGGTAATAATACTTTACACACACACACACACACGCACATATATACATTACATATTTGTGACAAGCTTTTTTGCTGACTTTTGCATGATATGAACATGAATTCGTAAACTCGTGCGAATCTAACGAGATTAACACAAGGGTCATACACACTGACATACTTAATTACGTACATCGCAACTTAAATAAAGGTTCTTGTTGTTCTTAATGACTAATAAAATATAGTTATGAATAATTTAATGTGTTTTATTTAAAATAGTGAAGTCATAGAGCGCCGGAAAATAGTCGTAAAAAGTTCCGAAAAATGGACATTAAAAAAAATCGTAATTCTCACAGAAATCAAAAACACATACCAAATGAAACGGATTCCTATAGGATAGAGCAGTGACTATCTTTTGTATAACTTTTTGGATTTTTTTACATTGCCAAACATGATGAAATTTGAAGTCAAAGTTGACCAATTTCGTAAAATGGCCAACTTTACCATTCTTTTTTTCAGCTAAATGAAAAGTTTGTGATCAAGCCCTCAGTTATTTTATGAGAGCAATACTTGTACTATACAGTAAATAGTAGATTGTTCAACGAGGGACTAAAACAGGCCATTATGACACGAGATATTTATCCACCCGAGCGTAGCGAGGGTGGATGTAGTTCGAGTGTCATTATGGTTGTTTAGTCCCGAATTAAACACTCTATTTTTCACATAGAATGCGAGGAAAAAAACTACGGTATACATAATCTCAGTATTTAATAACATAAAGAACAAATAAGAAACAAAAAAAATGTATGTTCTGCGATGTCAAAACTTCCGATTTCTTCGGAACATGGCCACTTGACGATAAGTTCGCAAACTTTTTCAAGTTATATGGTTTAATTGCAGTGTGGTTTTAAGCATGGAATATAATAATATGCTACAAGGTGATGACGGTTGATAATTATTTCTTAGATTTTTCATCAAAATATGTCAGAAATACGCCTTCCATAAATGACGTTGGTACCTAATTTGCTTTCCAGTTTTCCAATCCATAAAAGTTTGAGACGCTTTTGAATATATTACACTAGATTTTGCACCACCTCTTTTGCATTCTTCTTCATTCTGGAGTAAGGCGTTAATACTTCTTCATCGCATGACGTGACATCGTAAATTATATAACTACGATTTGAACAATATTACTTATGGACAAAAACAAAAAAAATAAGCTATCAAATTCGTTCCGCGTTTTAGTTTTTATCTGTATTCCTTTTTCGAAATATGACGCTTTAAATACTTGCATATTTAGCCAACGAATTGGAGCTAACTACATAACTATTTTGAAGCTAATTGGTTATTAAAACATGAGTAATAAATTGGATTCAATCTTAATCATATATTAAACAAGTATTAAATATACATGTATATCAAGAAAATAAATCGATTCTCCTTAATATTTTTGCATGATTGACATTTTGAGGTTATTTTCAATGTCAATAATCGTTCGTTCAAAAATCATAAACACCAGAAATGGCTGTTTAGGGGTTTCCAAAGTCAATTAAAAAAAAGTTTAGAGGTTGTATACACGGCATGCACAAAAGTGGTCCATACACAAACACTGAAAATGACGACTATCCTTCATTCTTGAACACCGTGAGTGTGGCTGTTTACGGGTTTCCAACGTCAATTAAAAAAAATTTGCTTTAGTCCCTAGAGATTAATAAAGAGTTTTAGTCCCTATATGCAGGGACTAAAATAACCTTTTAAGAGCATGAGAAGTGAAAAAAAAATTAATTCCCTAAGCTCAGTAGACATGCTGCAAAATCCAATAGAAAATGGACGAAATTTGAAAATATTCACAAAACTTTCAACATTTATGATAGACCAAGTAAAATAGCTTGATGCATATTGATAATAACATTTTAAAGTACGTTTACTAGAGAATCAGAAAAAATATATAAAAAATGTATATTAGTTACCGAAACAAATTAACATCGCTTCTCGTGGAACCTCAAAAACAGGTAAATCGAAACTTAAAGCGGGCCCCATCTGGATGAGCAGCAGCAGTAAAAAAAAAAGTATTGGCGGTTTACGTACAACTTACTTACGACTATCATCCTTGATTTTTTTCAAACTGTTTAAAAATCAGTCAGCGCGGAATTAAATCAGAATCTGATGATTTCATATGGAATGGCCCTATACCCTTTTTTAATGTTAGTCTCAAAATAACGAAAAAGTCGACAAAGGGTCCAAGACCAAATTTTAATTTATATGTGCGCCGATTTAAAGTAATCGGCGGCGGCAACGTGATTTCAGCGTGAAATCGACGTGAAGGTCACGTGAATTAAAAACCAGATCATCGGTTCATCATGTAAGGAGTCATCCTACGCTGCATCGACCAGTTAATGGTTGTTGCCATGTAATCGCTTGCCCCACCGGTAGTTTTGCGCAGAGTTGGGCATTTCGTAATCAATTCCCGATTACAATATTACTTGATTTTACTTTGTAATGTACTTAAGGGTATCATATATATTACTTGTAATGTAATGTCGTGAAACGGAATATTACCATGACGTATGAAGAAGTCAATAATAATCTATAGCATATTACCATTACTATAATACTTTGGAATCAACATGTCGAATGTCGATTCAAAATACTGGAATTGATGACCATACTTCTAGATTACTTTTTAATTACATACAGGGTGTTTGGGATAACGATGTAGGAATTTCTGGAGGTGGTAAAGGAGACTAATTGGAAGAGTTTGAACCCTATTTACCTTAGTCCAATATGTGACAGTTTTTTTTAATAAAAAAAAATTGAACTCACACATGCCTACTAACTACAAGAAACTTATTTTGTTTGGTGACGGCGTTCAACAATTGATCGACGATAACTTTTGAACTAATTGCTATTCTGTTGTACTTTTTTTTGTAATCAAAACCTAGAAAATCAAGCATGTTTTTACACGAATAGAAAGACTCATATCCCGACTACTTTTTTTTTCACAGGCCGATAAAATTTAATTAACTGTTAGAAATCAGTAATGATGAACTAGAAAAATTATAAAAAAAAAATTGTGTGTGGCAAGTGGGAGTTCAATTTTTTTTATTTATTACTCAACTAATTGTTATGTTAATTACAAAAAAAATCTATTCTATTTATTGCATATTTTGTTTTAAATTTAACTTTTTAAGTAAATTTTTGGTATAAAACTAAACATTTTGAAAAACTGTCACATATTGGACTAAGGTAAATATGGTTCAAACTCTTCCAATTAGTCTCCTTTACCACCTCCAGAAATTCCTACATTGTTATCCCAAGCACCCTGTTTAATGTTAGGACGTGCGAATGTTGAATATTATTGTCTCAAATATATAATTAAATACGGCTTCAAAGGGTTCTACTGATTTGCATACATGGAATCCGAATGTAGGGTCCATTAGATCCAAGATGGCGACACATTTTTTGCAATTTTTGACATTATACTCGTTTTAGACTAATACACATACGTGGATCCCGAATTTAGGGTCCATTTTAAGATCCAATATGGCGGCACAATTGATTTCTTTTTTTGTCATTTTTGTCATTGTACTCGTTTTCGACTAATTCGCATACGTGGAATCCGATTTTCGGGTTGAAAACAAGTTGCAGCCACTCTTTTTAGCAATTTTCATCATTATACTCATTTCTGACTAATTCACATACGTGGACTCCGATTTTCGGGTCAAAATGGCGGCAACTCTTTTTCAACCCGAAAATCGGATTCCACGTATGCGAATTAGTCAAAAACGAGTGTAATGATAAAAATTGCAAAAATAAGTTGCCGCCATCTTGGATCTTAGAATGGACCCGAAAATGGGATTCCACGTATGCGAATTAGTCAGAAATGAGTATAATGATGAAAATTGCAAAAAAAAGTTGCCGCCATCTTGGATCTTAGAATGGAGTTCCAACCTTGAAACTTCTAATGCCTACTCCATGTCAGGTGGTCAGCGTAGAATGATACCACATGTACTATTTTTTACACTAGGTACTCCCAATTTCGATATTATTTCATTTATTACAAATCGAAGAATTATTATATTATGAACTATACGACATTCTTACACAAATCGTCCTAGTCCTATGGCAAGCTCAATTAGCTCTACACGGTCGGATATAATGCACACTTTTGTTTGAATTTGCGTTATTTGGTCGGCGTATTACAAAGCCTTTGACAAATGCCGCACTACCGCCCTGCAAATAGTAGGTACCGAGGCCGTGTGACGGGCAGTACAAACTTAAAATAAAGTTATCTATCAAATTTCCTCCATTATCAATCGCCCGTAGACCACGAACCCTGTAAAGTGTTCGAAACGTCGGGATGAAGTTAAATTTAATGAATATACGCGATATTATCTGTTTTATATTGTATTATTTCATGAGTAATAATCGCGGTAAGCGAATAAAATATTGTTTTAACTTATTTTAAATAATGTTTTGCAGTAAAAAAAAAACGATATTCTTAAACGTCTGGTGATCTGAGAATCCGATAAATCTAATTAAGGGTGTTCTTTAAGGCTCCCAGTATAATACGAATTCAACTTATCCAACCAAACAGTAGAAAAAATAATATTTTAAATTGCCCGTGGTCTCAGTATGTTCGAACGAAAAGAGCGCGCGCGCGTGAGGGGCCCTTATGTTTTGAGTTGGGTGCTACGATAATAGACCATATTCAGTTCGTATAAAAGCTATAACAGCTTGCTGATATTTAATCAGCGCTTGAAGCGGTAACCCGTTCCTGGGTTTTTATATTGGTAAGCGCTAACCGGAATTAATTCAAATGAAGCGGTTAATATCTGTTAACCGGTAAGCGAATAATAAGGTTACCGAAATGAAGGGGTTTTTGGAACCCAGCCTTAAAATACCCCGGGGTTTTAAACGGGTTAGGGTAAGCGGGTCCGGTCCCTGCCCCCACTTCGGAGTGGAATAAATGTTTTAAAAACTGGTTTGAACGCATGCAAAAGTGTATTAAACATCGCGGAGAATTCTTCGAAAAACAATAAATGGTAATAATCTATAAAATTGTCTATACTTATTTCAAACGACACAACTTAAAAGGCAACCCTCATAATATGGACTTCCGCAAAGTAACGCCTGATTCAATTAATTACTTAAAAGGGACGCCATTTAGTATAGCCATGTCTGTTAGGCCATCCGGTCATCCGCGGATAATGTCAGTGATCGTTAGTAATAGAATGCTGAAATTTGGTACGAATATGTAAAATCAATCACGCCGACACAGTGGCAAAAAACCGGCCAAGAGCTGAGCATATCGGGCCATGCTCAATGTAGTAGTGTGCTCACGTAGTTATTCAAAAACGGCCGATTATGTTCGAAATAGTTTTATTTTAAATTATTCATAATTTTCTATGTATCAAGTTTAACCCTCTAACTTTTTTTATTCTGGAGCGGATACCTTCGATTTTTTTGGGGTGTTTATTCTTTTTTCAAGACCTATTCAAAGATATCCCACAATATAGGATTACAGCAAAAAAAACAACCCCAGTTTACTACTAGGGGAGGTACCCGATTTTTTTTGTACATTTTATTCTTTCACAGTGTGGCACATTAATATATATACTCGTGCCAAATTGCAAATTTCTAATACTAACGGCCACTGAGCTATGCTGCGGACAGACGGACAGACGGACATGGCGAAATGTTTTTTTTTTTTCATTCCAATCCTAACGTGTGATAGGTAGTTTTTTGTATAAGTCTTTAGAAATGAATAGGTCATCAAAATATTTTTTTTGATTATGTAAATTTTTTTGAAAATATACCACGGATATACCATCGCACCGAAAGCAAAAAGAATGCGTCAGTAATTATAGGGGGTTACACTAATTAACTACACGTCATCTATCGCGGAAGAGCAAAGTAATATTGTTCATCCTTTAATATGGACTTCCGCAAAGTAACGCCTGATTCAATTAATAGGCTGATGAATTGATGATGTATGTTTAAATACACTTGACCGTCAGGGAATAAATAATTGTAAATTGATCGGTTTGTTTGCTTGCAGGCTTGAATGCGAATGATTTTAAGCATTACCACAAAGGCATTTTGGAGCCAGACTTGTGCACCGGACACCCCTTAGATCACTGCGTGCTTATAGTGGGATATGGAGTAGGTATGTGTAATGCTAATAACACAGCCTCATTAGCTCAGTCAGGTAGTGATGCTGCCTGCAGAGCTGGAGGACCAAGGTCTGAAGGAATCTGAAACAAAAATCTGTAAGCATTAAAAAAAATAATAAAACAAAAAAAACAAAATATGTTTATTAGCCAAAAAATACATTGCATACTGATGAGTTTTACAGTGATCCCCACACTAGGCAAGGCCTGTATCGTGGGGGCCAGATCAGACAGAATCTCCAAAAATAATAATGCGATGCGAAATCTTCGATGAGTTCCAGGAATTCAAGTATTCAGAACATCAAGCATTTATTGAGCTTACCGTGGGACTAGGTCGAATTATGTAAAATTTTCCCACGAATCTATAATATACAGAGTGATTTTTGTTCAACGTTAAACATTTAGCGGGTTCATTTTTTTCTCGATCGGATGTCGGTCCCATAGTAAAAGTTCATCAATATGACCTCAGAATTAACCTTCTTAAAGGACCATGGGTAGATTTGTATGGACAGTGTACCAAAGACCAACAGATCTGAAAGTGATGTTATTAAATAGGTATTTACATTTATTTCATTTTATTCTACGGGCACTCTGTTCAATTCCATTGTAAAACTGAGATATTTGTATTTAAAATACTATAATGATTGGTGTATGGACGACGATGATTTACTTAGAGATTACCCACAGAAAGAATACAACTTTGCACCTATAGAATGAAATAAACTACATAAGCAGACCTTTTTAATGACACTACTCCCAGCCCTGTTGAATTTTGGTCCATTTCGACGCATATTCCTTTGAACGGTGAATAAAGAAAATCGCCTGTCATCATCATCACATTCAGCCGTTATTCACCCACTGCTGAGCATAGGCCTCTCTTCTTGTACGCCACTGGTCCCGGTCCTGAGCTAACCTCATCCATAAGTGACCCGTATCCTTCCGAATATCGTCCACCCATCGAGCGGTCGGAGTTGGACGCCTTGGGCTTCTCCCATCTGAAAGCGGCCCACCAATCCGTTAACATTTTGATCCACCTGCCATCACGCTGCCTGGCAATGTGTCCTGCCCAACTCCACATCAGTTTGGTAATAACGTCTCCGACGTCTTGCACTTTTGTGCGACGTCGAATCTCGGTATTCCTCACACGGTCTTGTAGCTTAATGCCGAGCATGGCGCGCTCCATGGCTCTTTGTGCTACTCTTATTTTATGCATAGCCTCCTTAGTGAGCGTCCATGTCTCAGCACCGTATGTCATGGTGGGCAGGACACATTGATTAAAGAGGCGGGTGGTTTTCAGGCATTGTGGAATGTCAGCGGGTTTGAGGATATCCGCTAGTTTGTTAAACGCCGCCAACCCAGATTCTGGATTCTCCTGGAGATCTCCGTTTGTTGGTGTTTTGTTGTCAAAAGATAGAATATGTCCAAGATACACGTGATGCTCGACCACCTCCAGGTTTTCGTTCCCAACCATTATGGTTGGAATAGAATCACTAGAGATATTCGTCATAACTTTAGTCTTGAACATATTCATCTTAAGACCTACCTTTATGGAAGCTCTGTAAAGGTTCTGGATCATACCTTGGAGATCATCCAGGGTCTCGGCAAACAAAACAATATCATCTGCAAATCTCAAGTGTGGCAAGAAGACACCATGGATGCAGATTCCAGTTCTGTCCCATTCAAGCGTTTTTATGACGTCTTCCAATACTCCGTCTTCCAAATCGCCTGTATTTCAGTATATTAAGTACCTATATGATTTTTACAGACGAAGGAACACCGTACTGGATTATGAAAAACTCTTATGGAAGGGGTTGGGGTGAGAACGGGTATGTCCGTCTCCGCAGGGGAGTCAAGGCTTGCGGCATGACGACCAATTCCGTATATATGCCCGTTGTAGCGTAACAGCCTCAATGAAACGCCGAGAAAGAAATATCCGTAGATTTTAAATTATGTCATATACCGAAGAAAAAAACAAGTTTACCTATGTCCAAGTCACCAACGTGGGACTCAAACCCGAACTCAATGCTTCCAGCTTTTGGCTGTTCGGGCTGATGCCTGAACCCCTCAGCCACTCGGTCTCATCGAACAGGGTCGAATGTCTCGGGTATATGCGATCTCTAGTTAAGTTGGGCTCCTTTTGATTATCCATAACATAATTATTCATAGACTTGTACGAATTATCTCTATGTTGCATATTAATATCAAAACTTCCGAAAGTAAACAGACATGTTGTATAACTATACATTAATGTTTTATGCATTGTTTAAGTGGTGAACTTGCGATTGAGAACTGTATACGTATGTCACCTAAAATAAAATAAAGAATTTGTTGAATGTATCATTACTTTTTTATTACTCCTACATGTTTTCACATTATAACATTTTTGAGATTTATGTGCATTTCCATCAGAGCTATCATCAAGTAGATGATCGCCAATTATGGGCGTTTAAGAGTATGTACCTCCTAATGCATCCGTACGTAGGTACGGAGAGACCTACGTCCAGCAGTGGACTGAGGCTGATGATGCGATATAAAGCTTTGTGGATGCGTTTGATATACCTACAATCACATTCACGTGGCGCATGCAACTGAGATATGTGTGCAGCTCTAAGAATTTGAAGGAAAAAAAACAAAGTTTTGCATAAAATAATAATCGCTTATAGTACAAGTGACGCAAAAAGATTTAACCAACGACTGATACATTGGCACCGCTGTTTCGACGCCAAAGACCAATATATAAGTCATGGTCATCAATATATAAATCCCCGTCGAAAGTAAGATTTAGCCCTTCCAGTACGCTTAGCATGATTGGCGCGACAGTATCTCGCCGCGAGATAGTCTATCCGTCCCTCTTTTGTTAACATAGCTAGTGAAGGACGGGAGATCTATCTCGCGGCGACATACTGTCGCACCAACCATGTGCTAAGCCTGCAGAACCTAAACTAGAAATGTTTACTTACCATGTCATTCGGAAGAATAACTCTTCTCAAGTGACACAGTATTTTAAAGAAAGGACCAATGTCTGATTCAATTTGCTACTAGGCATATTATTTATTAAGACGATGCAAGGTGTTTGTAGAAAATGTGTGAATACAGAATTACCCAGGTTTAAAAATAAAGTTTACGAAAGCAAAATACCCTACCTACTAGAGGTATAATTAAGGTTTTCCTATGGTTTTGGGACGGCCTGTATAGTCAGCAAGAATAAATATGTAGTGTTATCTGGGTAAAGGGACCTTATTGTCGATGGCACGTACGTCTTGCGTCGTTGTATTTGTATACGAACTTATGAACGTAATGATGATAATAAGATCCCTTTATAAGATAATGTCACATAATGTATTTTAAAATGGCCTCTATAAAAGAATTTGTGCCAGAAGCATTTTCCAAAATAAATACAGAAACATGCATTAATCACGTGGTTAAATGTAAAAAAAATGTATATAGACCACAAAATTTATAACGCAGTGGAAGAGTTTGTTAAACAAGTCGGTGGAGAGTCTGATGACACAATCTTTTCGGAAGAGAACGACGAATACTAAGCTAGCAATATACTAGTAGGGGTGCAATTAAATTCATTAAGGCCGCAGACTATCAAAATAAAAACAATATGATTGTATACTTAATTTAAACTACATAGTTTTATTAACACTAATATTTGGGTACTCTGAAAAACAATAAAAAAGGGTCGACCTCTATAGAAAGTGCCCCTTTTTTATTTGTCTTCAATGTAGATAGTAAAAAATAACTAATATAGGCCTGTTAAGTGGTTGTTATCGTGAAAATTCCTAATATCTAATGGAGTAGTGGGTAATAGCTGACATATCGTTTTTTAGCTGCCTAAATTCCTGTTGGAAAAAAATTTCCTTAATAGTACTGAAAAATAAAACCCTTCGGAAGAGCGATTCGTTCAAGAAAATAGATTATTAAATACTGGTTTTATAATGTAACATACATGAATGGAGAACATGAAAAAATAACTAAATAGACAAAATAAATGTTTAGTCATTTCATATCGCAAACTCATAATTTAAAAAAATACTTCTAAATTTTTTACTTTTCATCGTTTAACTGATTTCCCTCCTCATCCTTCGGCACAGACTATAAAAAGCAAAAGTAAATCAAAGTCCTTTTAAATAATTGAAATATACAGTGTGTGGCCTACAACCGGGACGAAAATTTAAAGGGTGCATTAATAAGCTAAGCAACAATCATTTTCACATAAGTATAGTCATAAATTTTTTTTTTGTGCATTTTATTTCTTTGGAAATTTTGTTATTATGGGTTCTTTTACTTGACTTAAAAGTTGGTACTAATAACTTATTATTTTTGTAACATTGAAAAATGTACAAAAACTTAAAAAAAACGTACCAAATTAGTGTAAAAATAAAACCAAAATAACTATTATGAATTATGACTCAGTACCTGGTATACTATCTTGATGTCTTGCGACTGACAAGCTACGATATCGTGATGCCGAGATCCAGTACTTCGGGTCCATAACTTTGAATAACAATATTTTCAAACTTATCAATTTTTAAACATCGGGACCTTTACAGGATTATTGCGGATAGCCTAAGGAGTCAACCATTTCATTTTTCTCCCGTGTTCAAGGCCCCACACTGTATACATTTTGTTGCAAAATTCATAACGCAATTGTACAGAAATGTATGCTAGTTGATAAATAAATTTCAAGGGACAATGTAAGACAAATCAATCTAGTCCCAGCTTAACTAAGTTAAGCTTTACTTGTAAATAAATGTATACATACTTATCGTACATTTACAGATAAAAAATACTCATTTGTACAAAACACACCCCTTATGATATACACAAGGACACTTTCCGGCATCGGTGCTCAAACCCAGGATTCATAAATGTCTCCTAACTTAAGAAGCCGGTAAGTATTGTTTGCTCTAATCAATATGCGTCTATATTTCCGAGATCATATAACCCGTCAACCTTCAAGTCAAGGGTGAATAACTGAATAGGCACCTTCTGGGCAAACTCACTCCATCGTTGGCCACGTCTCTGCCCTTGGCTAGTCTGTGGCCATGAGTAAGCCTATTTCAGATAAATATATATATATATATTGGCGTCTCCTATGTTATTATAATAAGAGTAGGGTTTAGGGTCCAATGAATGAGACAATTACCAACTACGTATTTGAGCAGTGGTTTATTCTTCACCAATTCGCGATATTAAAACATCAATCTTAAAATAACAAAGCGTATGAGACAACGTCTGCAACTGACCATTTCGAAGACAAGAATGCCCCCACCGACCATCAGTCAGGTTACTTATAGGACTTAGAGGGTCCGGGCGGGTGCAGGTGGCGTGACGTCATACTGGCGTGATCGCCTGATCGGTCAGGTCAGGTGCAGCTGTTGTTTTTGTACATTGATTACTATTGGATATTTTTCACATTTTAGATTCTACATGATGACGCCGCCGTCACGGCCATACTGACATACGCACGTCCTCGTGCGTGCAGCTTTACAACAAAGCATATCAGAATCGAAAGAATGACTTTAACTGTTCGATCATCCTGACTGATAAATTATCTTGGCTTGATACCACAAATGATAAATCAGGTTAGCCTGGCCCGAACGTCAGGACTAGCCTCTTAGATCCTTCTGCATGACACTGGAGGAGTCACTTCTTCTTTACCTGCTAGTCCGGGCATTGTTCTTTTTGCCCCTTTAGCGGAGTTATGTCCGGTGTCCTTCAATCATAACGTACCTTTTCCTTGGCTAGACCGGACATTATTGTTTTTGTCCCTTTAGCGAAATGATTGGTCCAACCCGACATCTTTCAATCAACATATATTCATCTTTATTGGCTAGACCGGACACTAATACTTTGTCCCTTTAGCGTGCTTAAAACTGATTGGTCCGGCATAGCCCTTCAATCATATTTTTGTACTCCCTTTTTTAGTTTTATTCTATTTATTTTTTTTCTTTTGGAAAGCTACTATCTCTCAACAATATGCTGTCATTATCAATAACATTTGGCAAATGGTTATAGTGACAAAACGAATTAAACTATTGTCAATGTGACACACCGCCGTCACGTCATCATGACTAGTTGACTATAATTTTCAATTTTTTTTTATTAACTCTTTTTTTTATATATCTAGTACAATGTTGATTCTATGTTGATTCTAGACCGCTTACGTAACTTTTTGTTTTTACTATTTTTTTTGTTGTTTTTTTTATATTTACTTTTATGTTTCTTTTTTTTTTCATTATTTTTTAAATCCGCATTTCGCCCTCAGCGTGACCATTTATTCTCCTTATACATGTTTATTGTAATAAGACATAAGTCAATGCTTTTTTTATAGACTATCTAGATTTTTTTTTAACATAGCAATGTAAACCAAATTCAAATATGACCTCAATTTTAAACCGGCAATTTACATCGAACAATAACCACTTTTCACGCTTTTGTCATTGCTCAGAAATTTGTTTTGAGTTGACCAAATGAAATATTTTATCGTTCTATTTTCATAATTCCTGCCACCTGTCTTAGCTATGTTGTAGCGGCTGCACTTTTAACACATTTCTTGTAGACACAAAATTCAATTTCAATTTTATTTCATTACCATTGCAAACATATGAAATAAACAACCAAAATATTTTTCTTCCAAGTGTTCCACAAACAGGCCAGAGATTAAACACAAATTTTGATTTATTCGAATTGCATTTGGAATATTTTTTTTGCCAACCCGCGATTCTTCAAATTTTCTCGCGCTCACTTTACGCTCAATATTCCCAGAAAGTCAAGAAAATGTTTTTTTCGTATGGAACATGTACGTTGTATTTGCTGAACATCTGAACGACTCTCTGATATTTAGAGTGTAAGTACCTAAGATTTTTTTTCTTTACTTTTGGGATGTTTTGAAACCAATAAAGGACTTTCATTTTTTTAAAGTTTTTTTTTTAACCCAGGTATTTTACTATGCACTAGATTACTAACTGACCAGATCAAAGAGTGAGGTAAGATAAGCAGCAATTTTGCTGACTTACTTCGATCGATTTCACTGCATAACATTCTTTGATGATATATGGTATGTGATATTTCTGACCACGTCAGCGTAATTTTAAGATAATATTGATTTCAGGGGCACAACGTTGGTCGCCAGTTCTTGTGTTTTTTTTTTTTACTTTTTTTTTGCTGATGTGTTGGTATATTTCCTTTAAAACGATATTTAGTCACGATTGCAAGCCCGCCGTCAAGCGATAGATTCTAGAATATAGAACTTCGCTTTTTTTTTTTTAGGGAAGTTAGAACAAAAGTCGTTGTGTCAATTTTTTTGTATCAACTGATGCAGTTTTCTGTGAATATCAACTATCTATGTCATCAAAGTAACACTAAAGTCGAATTACAGGACTAAAGTTTTAACATTCCTACAAGGCCCTTAAAGGCTGCCACCCAAATTTGTTTCAAATTGTGACATCACGGTTGCCAATCAGTGATAAGTTTACTATGGGAGAGCAAGAAAATTGCTATTTTAACTGGGAACTAATAACTTCAATATGAATGTTGTACAAGTTTTTTTTTTTTTTAATACAGAGTGAACGGCGAATTTTTTTGTAGAATATAACTACACTATGTCACAAAAATTAACACTAAGAATCAACACTATTGCACAGTAATACCAGCGTAAATAATAAATTGAAAAAGGTCATGAGCTTATCCTGACCCAGAGGTCGTGTAAAATTATTCACCAATAGACAGCATGTCTCAAACTCTATAATTTTCACAATTAATTAATTGCAATTCTCATTTACATTTGTGCAACGAAAATGACAACACTTCAACGCTCATTAGCAGTGAAATTCTGACGCCGTAACTTAATCACATTGTTATCGTGTTAAATTATTATTACTATTTGTCTATTATCATGTGCTGAAAACATGGAAATCCAAGAAATTGGCAGACGCTTTTTATTATATTCAAAGTCAATTAGTTAATAAAATTAAATATACTTTGATGCCGACCTGTGCCAAGTTATAGGCACACCTCATTTTAAAAATCAAAGTGTCCTCAATAAAGGCTGTTAGTTTTTATTTTTGCCTGTTGTCAACGTTTCTAGGTAAAGGATGTCAACGAATAAGTGCCGTTGATCAAGATTGCCAACAATAATGAGACATTTTTCTATCATGTTTTACGTACAATTTTGAGATGCTATGTGATATGTAGCACTCCAAACGAGGCTTTGAAAAAGAAAAATATCACCCAACTTTAGGAACTTTAACTGAAATGGTATTTTTTTATATTTTTGAAATTTAAAAATCGCTTTCATGATTTATTAAAGTTGTTTTTTTGCAGTTAAGCTATTGATACCGCCCTTCTAAGGAAGTTAAATCACTATATTATATTGTAATCAGTAAATCTTGTAATTTTCGACCATAACTTAATGACAAAAGTGTTTTACGACTACCTCTTACAACTGCTAAAGTTTCAAACTGATACGAGTGACATGTGACAACAGATTTCAGCGTTTGTAATTTTTATAGGTAGGTACCCGGTGCATACATTTTTTATTTTGCTTAATTTTTTGGACATTTAGTCTTAAATACTTCTTCAGAAGACTTTAAATTTAGACTACTTTGTTGTCATTTTAGAATTTAAATAAAAATCCTACTTTAGATAGTAATTTATTGATGTCGACGGGCACTGAACTCTGACGCCGTCAACGCGTCATATGTGTGAGCAAGTATTTTAGCGTCAAGTCTTAGGGCAGTGTTAAAGGGCTTTCTTTTTTTTATTAAGCCAAAAGATATTTAATTGGTATTGGCTTGTGTTTTTTTTTAGTATCTTTTTTTTGTTTTAATTAGTTCAGTCTTTGTGAACTTTAAACCAGAAGCTATATGTTCCTAAAAAAAATCCGGATCATTTATCAATTTGGCCACTAATCCATGCCATTTATCAATTTGGTAACTATTCAAAGGCAAAGGGCACCTATTGGGTCTGATATTATAATCGCACGTACGCATTGCCATTTAAGCGTTTTTTTTTATTACTAGCTACATGGGTTTAGATTCAGTTAAAAATAACCAAGAGATAAGTAACCAATCAAATTGATTTAATTTCTCCGATTGTACTTATTCACGTGTTTGGGTGTTTATCGATAAAGTTGCTGAATTTTTTTTTTTTCACGACGTTGACGATTTGTTTCTTATCTCGTTAAGTTTTTGTCAATTGACCAACTATCAAACAAATTATTGTTTATTTAACAATAATTACGCATCAATGTCTCAGAAAAGTTATAGGTACCGGAAATTGGGACACAAATTCCTGCTTATGTTCTCATTATGATGTGATGCATCGTGATCGGTAAAATCGAATGATAAATCATGTACTATATTGTACGTGCAGATTGTTAATAACGGGATTATTAAGATACTTCTCAAAACTGCTTGTTCAAGAAATGACTCACCATTATTGCAATTCATATGACTGCTTAGTCACAATTATATTCTACACCAGGCTCAAAGAGCCATGCAAAGCAGTTAAAATTATTACTTGTTTGCTGGTATTTGCGGTAGGTATTGTTGCCCGTAGCTGAAGTTCCATATTCCTTTCGTTTCTTGTACCGCATAGGACAGAAAGTAGCGTCGTGGTTGATGTAGTTGCACACGTAGCAGGGAACAGTAGATTTAGGTTGGTTTGTTTTTGTTCAAACGGCCGTCATAATCTTCACCACGGTGACCAATTTCTTCGCATAATTTGCATTTCTCTCGAAACTACTGTATCGATGTACGTAGTTTTATTGATGAAACTCCTGGGATCACTCTTTATAGGTGGCTTCCACATTCCTTAGTGTTAGGTGTGAAACCGCGGAGAAAATTCTCTTGATCGATTCTGGTATGTTCGGATCCGATGGAATCATCTTTGACAGAGAATGGGCGAAAATACTACTCGTAGCTACAGCTTTCTACTGCGTCCAATCCAACCGAATAGGCCAACATTTAAGCGAATGTAGACTTGATTTGATGGCGAATTTGGGTTCGGCACTTCTGATATTGGCGTCTCCTCTGTTATTATAATAAGAGTAGGGTTTAGGGTCCAATGAATGAGACAATTACCAACTTCGTATTTGAGCAGTGGTTTATTCTTCACCAATTCGCGATATTAAAACATCAATCTTAAAATAACAAAGCGTATGAGACAACGTCTGCAACTGACCATTTCGAAAACAAGAATGCCCCCACCGACCATAAGTCAGGTTACTTATAGGACTTAGTATGAAGATATTACGTTTAATGTGATATATTACACCTTTTCCTAAGAGCCACTATACTGGCCGTAGATAGAACCTTGTCAAATTTATATTTGTGTAGCAACCGTTCTATGAATCTGTTTGTTTACTTTTTGTATGTCAGTCGATCAATGGCAACTCTCATGTAAACACCAAATTAGTTACTTAAATACGTTTTCCTATTATATCTGCGTAATCACACTCTGCATTTTTATTAGTAATCCTAATAGTGGTTATGGACCGTCCATGCAAAGCAGGATTCTTGTAAAAACGTAAAAGGTAAAGAGTTTCAGCAGAAATGAGTAGTACTGTGAAAATTGATCAGCTCAACGAGAGCAATTATGAGACGTGGAAGATCCAAGTGGAAGCAGTTTTAATAAAAAATGATGCCTGGGGATACGTGAACGGAACTATCAAGAAACCAGCAGAACCAGCCGAGGCAGCAAAATGGGACATCGGAGACTCAAAAGCTAAGTCGGATCTCATTTTATCTATAACCCCGAGCGAATTACGTCATTTGAGAGGTTGTAAGACATCGAGAGATGTATGGATAAAACTGCAAGACGTACATGCATCGAAGGGACCTGCGAAAAAGGCTACATTATTAAAAGAGCTACTGCTTCGTAAATTGGAGGAAGATGGTGACATCAGAGAACATGTCATGCGATTTTTCGATGTGAAAAGCCAACTAGCTGACATGGACATTGAAATGCATGATGATTTGGCTTCAATTATGCTTTTGTATAGCTTGCCGCCCAGTTTTGACAACTTCAGATGTGCCATAGAATCACGAGATTCCTTACCGAAACCAGAGGCTCTGAAGATTAAAATTTTAGAAGAAGAACATTCCAGAAATAGAAAAGAAAGTGTAGATAGGGCACTTCTGGTAAAAGGAAAGAGATCTTCTAAACCCAAGAGTGGCACGGTGTCACGGCAACGCGCATGTGATGAGCAAATCGATTCGAAGTTCAGATACAAATGTTTTAAATGTCATCAACACGGTCATAAAACCTCGGATTGTACTCAAAAGAAAAAGGAACAGAATAGTAGTAGTGCCGTAAAGTATGTGTCAAACATAAGTGATTTTACAGATGTCGATTCCAATTTTGTAACATTTAATTGTGTTTCAGATGTTAATGCTGTTTGCAATGAGAATGGAGATTGGATCTTCGACAGTGGGTGTACGTCACATTTGTGCAATGACGCAGGCAAATTTGATACTACATTAATACCCTTCTCCGGTAAGCTTAATTTAGCGACGAATTCGAGCACAGAAGTACAAGGTAAAGGTACAGTAAGATTACCTACATGTAATAATGGTTCTAAAACTATTGTCCAACTGCCAAATACTCTATTTGTCCCAGATTTGCGATGTAACCTAATTTCAGTAGCCAAAATTACTGATCAGGGCTTTAGCGTTACGTTTGACAAACACATAGCTAGTGTCCAAGATAGCTATGGTAACGTTAAAATTGTCGCGAATCGTAAAGGTAATTTATATTACGTTAAGGAACAATGTGATAGAGTGTCAGCGATTTCTGAGCGAAAGGTTGACGTAAGGTTGATGCATGAAATTTTAGGACATTTAAATGCTAAGGATCTTGTGCGACTTTTAAATAAGTCCGGCATGACCCTAAAGATGGCAGATGTAAGTGAGTTGTACGATTGTGATGTTTGTGCGGAAGGAAAAATGAGTAGGTTACCTTTTTCGAGATCGAGTGGGCCATGCGATGAGAAGTTGAGAATAATTCATTCTGATGTCGCGGGACCCATGCAACATACGTCAATAAATGGAGCTAAATACTTTGTAACATTTATCGACGATCATACGAGATGGTGTGAAGTGTATTTTCTCAGCAAGAAAAGTGAAGTCTTCACCACCTTCAAGGTATATAAAAATCATGTTGAGAACCTATTTGGAAGAAAAATAACGTATCTTCATACGGATAACGGAGGTGAGTACTGTAATCGAAACTTCGACGAGTTCTTAAAGGAAGAAGGAATAGCAAGAAGATTGACAATTCCAGGAGTACCTCAGCAAAACTCAGTTGCTGAACGGAAGAACAGGACCTTAACGGAAATGGCGAGATGCCTGCTCATTTCGTCAGGACTTTCTCCGGGTTTCTGGGCAGATGCTGTTGCAACAGCGTGCCACATAAGAAACCGTTGTCCAACCAGCAGTCTTGAAGGTGAAATACCTTTTGAGAAATGGTTTGAACGACCTGTGAAATTAGACTACTTACACAAGTTTGGGTCTAAGGTACATGTCTTGGACAAGTCAACCGGAAAAGATAAGTTTGCTCCGCGAAGCCTGGAAGGAATCTTTGTAGGCTATCCTCGAGATCGAAAAGGTTATAGAGTATGGATACCAAAACAACGTCAAGTTATTATGTCAAGAGATGTGAAATTTCACGAAACAAAGAATGAAGTGAAGAGTAACATGAACATGAAGATTGACCCCTTCGAAATTGATAAGGGTGAATCGGTAAGTAGTCAAAAAGAACCTTCAAAGGTCGAAATAGAATTTCATCCGGTACATAGTACTGAGAATCCAGTCGAAGCGATTTCCGAACATGACTATGACCTTGTAGATCCTGAACCCATACCAGAGAGGCAAGAAGGAGTTCCCGTGGAATCCCGTCAATTGACAAATGATCCTGATATTGCCGAGGAACCATTTCAACATGATCATCATCAAGATGAGGTTAATGTTGATGGGGGGAGGGAAATGAAGAGAGGTCCAGGAAGACCACGACTGGAGCGAGGTCATGTCGGACGCCCACGGAAAAAGTACAATATGGTTGACGTAGAACCGCAAGTTCCCGTAGAAGACGTGGAGTCACAAATTCCAGTGGAAGACATAGAGCCACAAGCACCCGTGGAAGAAAACGTCGAGTCGGCTGAGGAGTACTTAGACTGTGAGGATTTCGCTGGAATAGCCGGAATTACCTTAAAGCAGGCTTTATCGGGTAATGAGAGAAAAGGATGGAAGGATGCGATACTTTCGGAAGTGAAAAGTTTAATTAAAAACGATACTTTCGATATTGTAAGCAAACCTATGGGCCGAAATGTCGTAGGCTGCCGTTATGTTTTAACGACAAAGCTAAATGTGGACAAAACTGAGAAGAAGAAAGCCAGGTTAGTAGCAAAAGGTTTTAGCCAGCGGTACGGTATTGACTACCAGAATACATTTGCGCCGGTTGCTAGACTCGACTCGGTAAGATTGTTAGTTGCACTCGCAATGGAACTCGATCTTGAAATTCATCAGTTAGACATTAATACGGCATATTTAAATGGTTTACTAGAAGAAGAGATATATATGAAGGTACCAGATCTTTTAGAAGAATGCCTACAAGAGCTCATGCGTTCGGAGCAGCAAGGTTCAGCTATACACGAAAGAGCCAGCAAGATGTTGTGTGACCTGAAGTCCGGGGGCAACGTATGCCTACTCAAGAGGTCGCTGTATGGGCTTAAACAAGCTGGACGACAGTGGAACATCAGACTGGACGAGCAGCTCAAGTGCATGGGGTTGCAAGTCTCTTTGAATGAGCCGTGCCTTTATTTCAAGGATATAGATTCGCAAACTAAACTCTTTGTACTAGTCTATGTTGACGATATTCTAGTCGCATCGCAAAGAGGTGAATGCATAGAAAGTTTCAAAAAAGAACTGGCCACTAAGTTTGAATTGAAAGATTATGGCATTGCGAAATATATGTTAGGCATAGAGTTTGTCAGGTGTGACAAAGGCATTAAATTGACACAAGAAAAATATATTGAGGATTTGTTAATCAAGTTTAAAATGGATAAATGTAATCCCATATGTACACCTATGGAGTATAAATATAAGATGGAAAAACCTATCGCGAAGTGCAGTGAAAGTGAACAGTATCCATATCGCGAAATAATCGGTTCGTTGATGTATCTCTCGATTGGAACAAGACCCGATATTACGAATACGGTGGCTATATTGAGTCAATTCTTGGATTGTGCTAATGAACAATGTTGGAATGCCACGAAGCGTGTATTACGGTACTTAAAACATACGAAATCGTATGGACTTCTGTACACGAAGACAGGTAAATCATTGCATGGATACTCAGATGCGGACTGGGGAGGATGTTTGATAGATAGGCGCTCTTACTCAGGTTATGTTTTTATGCTAGGAGGTGGATGCGTGTCATGGAAGTCAGAGAAGCAAAAATGTGTGTCGACTTCAAGCTGCCAAGCTGAGTATATTAGCATGGCATCGTCAATGAAGGAGGGCATATACCTGAACAGCCTGCTTACTGAAATTGGGTTAGGTAAGTTCGCACCATTATCTTTACATGTAGATAATCAGGGGGCTATTTGCCTTGCCGGAGATCCAATGTTCCATTCTCGGAGTAAGCACGTCGACATCAGGTACCATTTTTTAAGAAGTGTATTAAAGAATAATAAGAGTATTGAGCTAAAGTACTTGCCGACTGAATCAATGCTCGCCGATATATTAACAAAGGCTTTGCCTAGAGAGAAGCACTACACGTGCATGCGTGGTTTAGGCATAGTTAGCTAATTGTTTATTTTCTTATTGTTATTCTTTGATGCTACTTTGTTTTGTATGTTTTACTGTGTTGTTATTTATTTTGGATATGCACATTAAGGGGGTGTATGAAGATATTACGTTTAATGTGATTTTTACTTCAATATTGCATCCTCCAGATTTAATAACCATGTAGTCCGTTTTTCGACGTACTGCATCGTCACACAGTTTTAAAAATTATAATAGTAAGAAAACGATTTGACCATTCGGTCATTCATTCATTCATTCATTGCACTAACCGGCCCGGTCAGTTGGGACTGATCTTGTTCATTCGTTTTTCGTGTGCAGCATCGTCAACATAGTTACCGATATATTTGATCGTGAATTATATTTACACAGTAAAAAGTGCACGAATCATGGGAAAACGTAAGCAAAGACATAGTGATAAGGATATTCGCCGTAAGATACGACGTTTGGAGGGCAAGTTGCATCACAGTCGGCGTAAAGGTAAAACTACCTGCTATTTTAACAATTTTGTTGATTGCGTGATTCTTTGTTATTTTTAACTTTCCCGTAAAATAGTTTCGTGAATAAGTATTGTCTTAACGTGGTAACACGAGATGTTATCCTGACAATACATAAAAATCATTATTTGTTCCTTGACGTGGTGATACGAGATATTTCCCTGGAACAATTAACTATTGTGTTCCTTAATGTGGTAATACGTGATATTGCCCTGGGCCAATAATTGTATGTACTTTCTTGATGTGATGGTACCGTGATACCATCCAGAAAGTAACTATGTATTATTATTATTATTTTAGATTTGGAGCGAAGATCTGACTCCTCGACGTCAGGATCATCCCAAAGCCCATACTCTTATAGACAATCACCAGATGTCGAATATAATAGCGAGCATGGCGAGGACTGGCCTTATCATGAAGAAGCCTTCATGGATGAAGATATTCATGATAGTACTTGCAGTGCAGTGCCTCAAGTGCAGTCAGTAGTGATGCCTCACCCCATTGTAAGCCCGTCACCTCAGTCTGCGATAGCGCCAGCGTCTACTTTACCGCAAATACAGACCGTACCAGCGTCGGAACATGTCGCCTCGAACCCGGCTCAGTCTATACCATGCGCAGAAACAAATAAATCTATAGCTGCACTCCCTGAAGAGATTTTAAGTATACTGGGAGAAGCAAAAAAGGTAGATGAACCACTTGGTGAGCATATTCCTGAGGAGCTCTCTGAACGCTGGGGAAAAATCTTACTGGACGGGCTGGCGAAGGAAGTCAAGCAGTCTCTGGTCGAAAAAATGCTGATACCTGGCAATTTTTTGATGGCTCGCGCACCAAAGCTGAACCCAGAGGTAGCAGCGGTCATTAATGACTCTGCGAAAAATCGTGACATGCGTTTAGAAAAAGCTCAAAACCAACTGGGCCGGGGCATTGCTGGGTTGGCTAGTTTAGTAAACGATCTTATAAGGTCAGACTTGGATAAACTAGACGTCATTAAAAAGATCTCTGAAGTAACCAATGTCTTGTTAGACCTTCATTATGAAGAATCAATCAACAGGAATAAACTTCTAGTTCCGTTGCTAGATAAGAAGTTCTGGAACACAATTAAAGGGGTTAAAAGAGACGAATATCTTTTCGGAGAGAAACTCGGTGATACAATCAAGAACTCCAAGGATATTGAGAAATCTGGGCAACAGATTAAAAAATCCTTCACATTTAACCCCACGTTTCAGCAGCGCAAGCAACCGGCGCAGCCGGGAAACATGAGAGCTCCTCCTCGCCAATTCAAGCCGAAAGCCACATCAGCAACGACAACGGGCAGATACTACGAGCCCCAGTCTTCAACCTCGGCGAGGAGGACGGCTTCGGGTCAGCGTCGCGGGCGTCACTACTCGAGCAACAAATCGAACGAGCGGAGCCGGCGCTGAAGGTACCACATGCTGGTCGTATACAATTTTATTATGATAATTGGTTATTACTTACCGACGATCCCACGGTATTATCTATTGTACGAGGTTATAAACTTCCGATTGCCTTACCAATATCACAAATTAGTGAACCCAAAAACCCTCTTTTTTCAAAAAAGGATATGGATTTTGCAATATCTAAATTAATCAAATTAGGCGCCATTACGCAATGTGATGACGCACCTGGTCAATTCATTTCACCAATTTTTTTGACACCTAAAAGTGATGGAGATTTCAGATTTATTTTGAATTTAAAAACATTAAACAAGTCTGTATATTCCCAACATTTTAAAATGGAAGATATTCGCACAGCCATTAAGTTGATTTCAAAAGGCGCCTTCATGGCCACGGTTGACCTGAAGGACGCATATTTTTTGGTTCCAATACATCCATCGTCTAAAAAATTGCTAAGATTCAGATATGACCACCTATATGAATTTAATTGTTTGCCAAATGGGTTGACTTCAGCGCCCCTAGTCTTCACCAAGTTATTAAAACCACTTCTATCCTTATTAAGAAGTCGAGGGCACATATTAGTAGCCTACCTTGATGACATTTTATGTATAGGAAATACCCTTGAAGATTGCAAATACACGGTTCATGTTTTAATACATAATTTGGAAAAACTTGGTTTCGTCATCAATATTGAAAAAAGTATTTTTACGCCTGCTCAAAGTTGTAAATTTTTAGGCCTAATAATTAATTCACATACCATGCAATTACAATTACCTCATGAAAAAATTGTTAAAGTCTCAGACATGGTAAAAAATATGCATACTAGAACTTACACAAGTATTCGTGATTTTGCAAAGTTCGTAGGTACACTCACGGCCGCCTGTCCTGCAGTTGCATACGGTTGGGCACATACTAAGCTTTTTGAGCGAGAAAAGTTTTTAGCTCTTCAACAACATCATGATGATTATGATTCAAAAATGATTCTTAGTTCGTCTTTACTTGATGATTTTAAATGGTGGTCTAATATAGAATATAAAGCCCAAAATGATATACAAAAAGATACTTACAGATTCGAAATATTTACTGATTCATCTCTCACCGGCTGGGGAGCCGCATGCAATGGCGAGGTTACTAGGGGGCATTGGTCGTCTGTTGAAGCTCAACATCATATTAATTACCTCGAGCTTTTAGCAGCTTTCTTGGGATTACAATCATTTTGTAAACATAGTCGTGATTTAAATGTGTTGCTTAGAATCGATAACACCACAGCTATATCTTATATAAATAGGATGGGTGGTGTACAGTACCCTCATTTAAATAAAATCACAAGAAGCATATGGGATTGGTGCGAACAGCGAGGCATTTTTATTTTTGCGTCTTACATTAAGTCATGTGAAAATATAGACGCCGACCAAGCTTCTAGACATACCAATATTGATACTGAATGGGAGCTTAATGACAAAAGTTATCAAATGATTAGTAATCAATTAGGTCGACCTGACATAGATCTGTTTGCATCTCGCTTAAATAAAAAATGTCAAAGATATGTGTCATGGAAACGGGATCCTGGTGCTTACGAAATTGATGCGTTTACCTTTTGCTGGCGTAATTATTATTTCTACGCCTTTCCACCATTTGCGCTTATCCTGAAATGCCTCCGAAAAATAGTCAATGATAAAGCAAGGGGTATCCTGGTTGTCCCCTATTGGCCGGGTCAGCCATGGTTCCCGTTGTTCCTGTCCCTAGTTAAATCAGAAATTATTTACCTGAATCCTAATAAAAATCTTTTACTATCACCTTCCAGGGAGTGCCACCCGCTTTGGCGCCGCCTTACCCTGGCGTGTGCAGTATTATACGACAAGCCTACGTAAAACGTGGTATACCGGATGATTGCATTGAAATTATGTTAAAATCTTTATCAAAGAATACTCTTACCCAGTATAATGTGGGCTTAAAACAATGGTTCATCTTTTGTCAGATTAATAACGTTGATTTGTATAATGGTTCTATTGCTGACATCTTAAAATTTCTTACAGAAAAGTATCATGATAATGCGAGCTATGGTACATTAAATTCTTTTCGATCCAGTTTATCGTTGATTATGGATAAAGATCGCTGTAATAATGATTCTATTTCGAGGTTCCTCAAAGGCGTGTTTAGAAGTAAACCATGCTTTCCTAAATATAACTCTATATGGGACCCTAATTTAGTCTTGGATTATTTGTCGGGCCTGTTTCCTAATGAGTCGATAACAATGGAAAATTTGACAAAGAAATTGGTAACTCTTCTCGCGTTGTCGACAGGACAACGTGTGCAGACGTTATCTTTAATAAATGTTGTAGATATACACATAGAAGAGTCTCGTATTGTTATTGTCATTAATGACATTATTAAAACCTCCGCGCCAAATAGACAAAATCCAAGACTGATACTCCCCTTTTTTAAAGAAAAATCTGCTATTTGTCCAGCGTTAGCCTTATCCTGCTACATACAAAGAACTTGCAATACTAGAACCGCCATCAACTCGAATAAATTAATTCTCACAATTAAAAAACCTATTCACAATGCTAGTTCACAAACTATCAGCCGCTGGATAAAGCAAACGTTATGTAACAGCGGGGTAGACACCAATACCTTCACAGCTCACAGCACCCGTCACGCCTCGACATCCTCAGCCAGTCGATCTGGTATTTCTACAGACATTATTAAAAGAACAGCAGGATGGTCGGGAAATTCTCTTTGTTTTGCCCGCTTTTATAATCAACCATTAGTTAATACGGAGGAAGATTGTTGTTTTGCCCGAGCGGTTATTAATAATTGAACTTATAAATTAATATCGATTAATTACTTGAATAATCTGTGATTATCATTAATGTAATGATTTTGTGTTTAAAGTGTCATATTTCCCGTATAATAATAATACATCGATATTATATTTTGTTATGTTGCCTTTCATTCTGCAATCAGTGCTAAACATCTACATGGTTATTAAATCTGGAGGATGCAATATTGAAGTAAAATTTATGGTTAAAAGAACTTACCTTAAGTGAATTTCAACCAAAATTTTACGAAATATTGCATCCGAGAGATTTAAGTTCCCACCAACCCCAAGAACCCCATGTTGCAGAATAAAAGTCTTGACGATTACTATAACTCTAAAACAAATGAACAAGATCAGTCCCAACTGACCGGGCCGGTTAGTGCAATGAATGAATGAATGAATGACCGAATGGTCAAATCGTTTTCTTACTATTATAATTTTTAAAACTGTGTGACGATGCAGTACGTCGAAAAACGGACTACATGGTTATTAAATCTCTCGGATGCAATATTTCGTAAAATTTTGGTTGAAATTCACTTAAGGTAAGTTCTTTTAACCATAAAATATTACACCTTTTCCTAAGAGCCACTATACTGGCCGTAGATAGAACCTTGTCAAATTTATATTTGTGTAGCAACCGTTCTATGAATCTGTTTGTTTACTTTTTGTATGTCAGTCGATCAATGGCAACTCTCATGTAAACACCAAATTAGTTACTTAAATACGTTTTCCTATTATATCTGCGTAATCACACTCTGCATTTTTATTAGTAATCCTAATACTTAGAGGGTCCGGGCGGGTGCAGGTGGCGTGACGTCATACTGGCGTGATCGCCTGATCGGTCAGGTCAGGTGCAGCTGTTGTTTTTGTACATTGATTACTATTGGATATTTTTCACATTTTAGATTCTACATGATGTCGCCGCCGTCATATATATATATATATATATATATATACAGGGTGGCCCATTCAAATCGGTCAGTATGGGAAAGTCTGAAACTATAAGACGTACGAAGATTTGTTCTTAGGAAACATGTCACCGATTTTGATAAATATAAAAACTGCATTCATACTTTAAAAAACAAAACTGTACCCAACCAGGGAATCGAACCCGGTTGTTTTGAAAAAATAAACTTACACTTTTTCTATTCAAATATCGTTTGTGTAGATCTTAAGCAGTAAATGTCTCTAAGAAACATAATGTCTAAAATGAATGGAATTCATTGTTTTTACGTACTTAAATTTATTTTACTAGATGTTTATTGTGTAAATCTTAAGAAAAAAAGTTTTTTTTTTATATTTATCAACGCAGTTTTCCTTATTATTAAAATCGATGACATGGTTCCTAAGAACAAATCTTCGTATGTATTATAGTTTCAGACTTTCCCATACTGACCGATTTGAATGGGCCACCCTGTATATATATGTCAATATGACCAAAAGGTGCAAACGATACTTGTGGGCTTGCTCCAGGTGTTTATGTAGAAGGGGGTAAGGCTACAAAGACAGTTAAGTCGTCAGTGAAAAGCGTCAATCATGAGTCGATCGATCGAACCATCAGCTATCTAACAGGGCTGGAAGATGCTATCTCAGAATGTAGCCAACTGGACAACAATAAACGACATTACACAAACGACATTTTCCGTGTCAATAAATCTGGTAAGAGTAGGGGCCTTGACAGGACGCGACAAAAGTAGAGAGAGACTTGACTAAGACTTAGTAGGTCAAACTAGTGACAATGACATGAATGACATCTTCAAAGCATGGATCGTTTAAACTCTGCTTCGATGAAAATTCTTACGAAACTAGACAGTTGCAGAGTAAATATTTATAGTTCCTTTTCAGTGAATTATAAAACACCTGTAGAAGTGTAGATGTACCTGTGGAGTAAAATAAATAAAATTTTAAATAAAATAATATTTTTTGGAATAAGAAAATTTGATCCGGGATTTTGATTGAATCTGCTACAACGGTCTGTGAATCGCTGCCTAATATCCCATCATCAAGGTACGTATCAAAATTATTTCAATCTTAATTTTTGGAAACTGCTCATATTTTACTGCCGTAAAATCGTTTTTGATTTTGTCAGGATTAGTAATGTGCCGAGGAAAAGTTTCCTTCATTGCGAAACTTCTAGAGAAAATGTTCTTGGCAATTTAAATTTTACAAACAATCTAATCATGCCAAAACCGTTGTATACAATGTCTTTTAAGGTTTATTTTATACCTTGTTTACTCAATTGTGATATACAATATTATTCACAACACTTTTGTATAAGTTCTCATGGAAACATTCTCAATGAGAACCTAATCTGTGGTTACAGTGTGGTTCAAGTCAGGATTAAAATTAGTTTCATTCGTCAGTTTTCAATCTTCATAACTTTTATAAGTAAGTATTTTTTAGTATTCTAATTATAGCATCGAAATGTATGGTAATAATAATGAAATACGGTATAAACATTTTTTGTAATAAAATACAGTTCAAATTCCTTGACCTGAATTAATATTCTGCTATTTGACAAATTCAACGCAGTAAAACATACGCGTTTTGTAAAATAATTTGAATTACTCTGGTACTTAAATTACTATATAAAAGAACTTCGAAATAGTAATATCTACAGTAGGTTTTTATATATAGCCACGTTTGGTTCTAGTAAACCCAGGTATAAAAAACATGTTTACGCCCATGGTCTGGATAGCGGTCTGCCTAGCCAGCAATAACGTCCTAGCGGCAACTCATTTTGAAAAACCACACTACGACCTAAACGATGCTGAAAATCTTTTCGAAGATTTCATCAAGCAGTATGGAAGACTATATAACCAAAAAGAGTATGTAGAAAAGCTCGAAATTTTTAAGGAAAACTTAAAAGATATTAACAGACGTAATGAAAAGTTTCCTCTAACCGTGTTCAAAGTAAATCAGTTTGCTGATATGAAGGCTGGACCTAAAGATCTATACAGATATCGAGGATTGGAGATCTTAAACGAAAAGAGCACAATCGAGACTGTGTCTGTCAGCTCAAACCCAGCTCCAAGAGAGTTTGACTGGAGGACATATGGCAAAGTTACACGAGTTAAGAATTCAATACATTGTAATGATGCTGTATTTTCTGCAATAGGTAAGTTTTCGTGATTCTCTGAAAATTATGTCTGTGGTTGCGATTAATTGCCACGCATACGTTATACCTACATATTTCATGAAATTAAATGTATGTATGTGAATTTACATAAATTCTTTATTGTACACAAAGCACAGGTAAAAATGATATATTTATAACAATTTAATAATAGTATTTTATGTAACCCTTGTTTAAGAGAGGTCAAAAAAGGTGAGTGGCGTGGGTAACAATTTGAGGCGAAGCCGAAAATTGTTATTAAAGACGCCAGGAGCATTTTTTGACTCAGTTAAACAATGTTGCATACAATACTTTTTCTACGACCACACACTTACTTTCAAATAAAATTGTAAATTTGAGAAATATTCTTACTCAAACACAATTTTATTAGTCGTCAAGGTCGGGTGAGAGACGTCAAGATTAAAAAAGAAAGATCCTCTATGGTTTACTGTTAATCAGAAATGACATTTAAAATTAGGTTGGCAGCCATGTATTTCATTAAGGCTTGTATACACGAGGTGTCTTAAAATGCAAAAAACGCACTGCGTGTAAACCCGAATGCGTTTATAAGGAATAGAGAATATAGACTTATCTTAACACGAATATAGACTCACTTAAGGTAGGGGCTTAAAGATGTGTTCACAACCATGTAAATGACAAATAAAAGTATGGGAGTAGAAAAAAGTTATTTATACTTACTCCCTTTGGTTGTGCTTTAATTTATCTCCACTCGTTTCGTACTTCATTCTTTTCGCACTTGTATTGTAATGTACAGTTATTATGTAACTAGTATTCATCTCATTCACATGTTATATTCTCGCCATTTACAGGGAACATTGAAAGCATGTTCGCTATGAAATATAACCAATCGTTGGCCTTTTCGGAAGGTCAAGTTTTTGATTGCTGCCTTGGTGTCGACGGCTGTAGAGGATTCGCATATTCTGGTGATGTTATGAAGTAAGGCTATTACCTACGAACAAATAAAACATGGAAGCCGCACTCCATACTAAATTGCCTTTCAAAAACGGTCCTGATTTTTAGTTGACAAATGTCGCCGCCTCTTTAATGCGCCACGGTAATGAATTTCAATATCAATGAATGAAAACTAAAACCGCCATTTAAAAATAGTTGTGATTGGTCTAATAAATGTGATTGGGTTAAAAGAAGTCTGATAAACATTTGTCAAACATTTTGTGCCAAAATATGCGCGGTCTTAAGAATGGCGCTATGTTCTACCCATCTTGGCACAATTGAACAATTTTTTTTGGAGGCATTTTGAGCTGCCGTTATACGCCTATGGCATGTTATAGGTATATGGTCGAAGGCTATTACAGAAAAGACCACCTGTCGAATAAAATTACCTCTAGCGGCTTTTCGCTTGTCTTCCTTTCCTTCTGTATTATTAGACGTATTTTTAGAGACAGTCCAGCACTCTCAGCAGGACCAAACGAACGATACATTATCATACCAACCGCATTGGATCAGCCTAAAGCTAGGTTGCTCCGAAACGGACGGTAAGAACTGTGTTATTGCCTCAGCCATTGTTCGAAAGACGTCCACTGCTTGATAAATGCTTCTCCCAGACCATGCCATAAGGATCTTTGTGCAGCTTACAACCAATGGATTTGAGGTACAGATTCTTTACCAGAGTAATTGGTTCATATTGCGGGGGAGATTCCTACGCCGCGTTATTCGGTATGTGGTCGCCAGCAAGCGCAACCTCACATTCCATCAATTCAGTATTTATTACTCTTTATGACAATTTTTCCGCGAAACTATTATGTGCCAGTCTTTGCCGTATGCCCTTTAAGTAATTTGGGAAAATCCATCATCTTTTTTATGATTCGGAGGTTTTTTAGCTAATCAAAAGTAAGATTGGCTTAATGGATAGTAGATGAAATAGTAGGGGAGCCCAGGGTGCTTAATCGGGAATTACTTGAGCGTCAAAGAGACCTGTATCCTGTATTTGATTGTCAAGCTTATGGCTTATGGAAGTCGTAAGATTAAAATATATTTTTCGTAAAAGTTGAGTTGTATTTCCTCCAAAAAACTAGCCACGCTCGAGAAAGTCAAGATTACGTTTATTTTTACAAGTTTGTAACCGACCTAGATAGACAGATAAAACATTTATTTGTATACTGCAATGACACAAAACAAGAAAAAGTATAACAAAAAGGGTGACAAGAAATACACGATAACAAAAAAAAGAAAGCATCTTAAATAGATATGTAGTATAAAAATACACAAGTAATCTTGTGTGCGTTTCAGCAATACAAAAGGGTTCACGGCTCACCTATACGTTTCTCTCTTTCGAGCGAAACATTGATGATTCTGTCGTAACCCAGGCCACGATAGTGTCGGGTTTAATATCGAAGTGGTGTAAGGTGAATATATGTACCTCCTTCTTAATATCAAATGTTTGTCAGATTAGGGGAATATCCACTTTTTCGTTAATTTAACTAACTTACCCCACCCTACTTTAATCTGACACGTTCAAGAATTTAAGATAATCTTATTTTTTTACCAATCTAATAGTACTTGACGTGCGGCCAAACCTATACGGGGTTCATAGGTACTTGGTGGTATGTTAATCTGCCGCGCTTTGGTAAATCCCAAAATCCCCTCTTTAGCTCCCCTACCAAAATAACAATTAAAATTAAGTATTCAGACTTATTTCCATTTCAGCGAACTTTCTAAAAAACCGGGAGTGATGTTAGAAGCCGACTATCCTTTTGTGCCATCAAGACAGTACTGCCATGAAGACTTCAGTAAGGTGGTTGTCGGCGTGGTAAAAGCCAACGTTGCTACGAATCTTGACGAAGAGGCCTTAAAACAGATGTTATATGAAAAGGGACCATTGGCAATCGGTAAGTATTGATAGAGCAGTGGCAAATATTTTGGACACAGTCCTGCCAGGCACCAATAAAGGCCGGTAACATGAGTTATACTAGTAAGGATATCTGATTGTTATAACTGGCAAACCATTTTAAAGCCAAAAACACGGCAAAAAGCTCTGAATAGTTTATCATCATCATCATCATCAGCCTATGTAAGTCCACTGCTGGACGTAGGCCTCTCCTATTAACTATGCGTATAGACGCATTAGGAGGTAAATGCCCATAATCGCCACGCTGGGCAAGCGGATTGGCGATCGCAGTAATGTGTCCACTATGATAACGCTGCTGCCCGTCATCAATCTTGTAGAATGGTCAGTGACACTTTAATCCCTTAGTCGACTCTTACGACACCCGCAGGAGGAGTTGGGGTGGTGACAAATGTATTCTTACTGCCGTCACCACACGGCTAAGGGAATAGTTTATATGGAATGCTAATTCCTCATCTTTCCATGAGAAGCGTCTGTGAAGATTTCGAAATAAAAAAATATTGAGAAAGAGACATTGCTGATATTTTTGCACACCAGTTTATTTCCGTTAAATCCGGCAGAATTTCACTTGATAATTTTGAATTTAAAATCATAATTATTGAAGTTCTTGAATTTGAGGATTGTTTTATCTTTTCGAGAGCTTAGGGTATCGCCAACCTTAGTTAATAGCTGGGTAGGCAGCTGTTAGGACACCAATTAAGTGAGCATATGTGGCTGCGCACAGGGAAAGGTACCTAGTTGGGGGTATTAAGTTATGCATATTTCCCAAAAGGAGATTAAATTTGCTATCAATAAAACAAAGAATCATGACTCTAGGTTGAACCACTATTTTTATATAAATTCTTGAATTTGCGACTTCCGAAATGCACAAGTTGAGAAAATTGCATTTAAAGTTTATAATGCCAAAAAACGCACTTCTACTTCGAAGTTACATAGTGAAGGGTACACTTATAATCTTTGGAAGTTAAAGAATTATGATAAAGGTCAATTGTTTCAAAATACACGTTAATTATTTATATTTCAAAGGTTGAACATGCAAGGGCGAAAGAAATACGAAAGTGTTCATTATACCCAATTCATAATATAATGAGATTAAGGGCCTGTTTCACCATCTCCAGATAAAATATATCTGTCAGATAAATGTTATCTGTCCTTTTCTTTTATATGCCTGGGAAAAGAATAGTGATAATGTTATCTGACGGATATAGTTTTTCGGGGATTGTGAAACAGGCTGTAAAACTGTTAGTTTCTCATCGTAATTACATATATTCAAAGGCCTTTTGTGATAATTGAATAAAATAAATTCCATAATTAACAATAAATTTAAAAATTACCGCACTTTTTAACAATTACAAAAAAGATCACTTATAAAATTAAAAATCAACAAAATTATTTGTATATCGATGATATATCACATAATTTAACTATATTTACCATAGTGTGCCACAATGGTGTCATTGAGATAACGTTAAAGCATTTTTTTAATCAATAAAGTTTAGTGACCCGGTCGAAACTTTTGTATGGAAACGTAACTAGGGTACCTTGTCACGGCATTTACTAAACTTTAGTAACTTAAATGTAAAGGCACTATTTTAGTACCTATAATGCAAAAAATGTTTGTAACAAAATGTTATTTGGTATAATTATTGCAGAAATCAATATATTTTTATTTATAAAAAGTTCTGTTTTAGTCGTGTAAACCATAAAATTTTACATTTTACTAAACTGGGTACCTTGTCACGATAAGTCATTATCTTAAAGAAATAGAGTAAAACTAGGATAAAATACCCAATTATATACATAACTGCACCTACTTTATGATCTATCAAGTCTTTGATCTTTTAATCAATATTAGAATACCTATTAATTATACACGTCAAACAACTAAAATCACAGCTCAAGTTTCCATTGACTAAATTCGAGATCAACAATAAAATTATTGGCCGTGTGGTGACGGCAGAAATAATACATTTTTCACCACCCCAACTCCTCCTGCGGGGTCGTAAGAGTCGACTAAGGGATTGAAGTGTCACTGACCATACTTGATTAAAGATTGATGATGGACAGCAGCGTCATCATAGTAGACACATTACTGCGATCGTCAATCCGCTTACCCAGCGTGGCGATTATGGGCATTTACTTCCTAATGCGTCTATACGCATAGTTAATAGGAGAGGCCTACGTCCAGCAGTGGACTACACTAGGCTGATGATGATGATGATTATGATGATGATGAATAAAATTATTACCTATATTAATAGAGAAACACCTCGTGACGTGACCTTGGTATGGTTTTAGTAGGAGAAATATACTTCGCTACCCGGCCCTTCGCTAGCTCTCCGGCTTTGATTGGCAAATGTATTTTAAATTAATGTAAATAGTTATGATTCTACGTTCAATACAAGAGTTACGTAAATAAGTTTAACCCATATATGCCCAGAACTAGTTATTGAGATGAACTCTATGATGTATAGGATTCAGTTTATTTTCAATGGGTCGATATCGGGTATATATGGGTTAATGTCTTCTTATAAAAAACATTTGATAAATTTTATTGGTTTTATGATTTAAATCATTTTGCTATAGGCCGATCTATGTTAGAAAGAGGCATTTGACTACCCGCGACGGATATATTGACAAAATTATTCAAATTTTAAACGCTTTTAAGACATAGCGTGACAAGGTACCCTGAGTACTAAACTTTATAGTCTGAGAAATATACTAAAAAAACATAAGTTTACTGATATTCTTGTACACACGTGTTCCTTAGGATGTAAATAACCCAATCATAGCACAAACCCATTTAGGCACTTTTTCACCCGCTTCGACAAAACCTCATGTAACTAAATGCCGTGACTAGGTACCTTTCCCTGTGCGCAGCCACATATTGTCTTATGAAACATGTGGGTAAACGTATAAAATATCATGCTCGCACGGAAAAAGAATGAGGCTCGAGAAAGCCGATAGCTAAAGATGGCAGGAAATCAACCTAACGTTCCTTTATTTTTTTAATACGTGCGAATGTTGCCTGGTAGATTAAAGTAATCATGTATGTATGTATGTATGTTTATACATGAAGAATTAAACGACGAAATACTAACAGTAAAAGGTTTCAATTTAACAAAAGACTTTTATTATTTCCAGAGTTCAATGGAGCTGACTTTTTCCCTTATGGTGGGGGAATTGTGGAACCCGATATTTGTAATAACAGATATTATCACGTGGTGTGCCATGTACTTTTAGTGGGGTATGGAGAAGGTACGTACTCAATAATTTATAGACGTTGGCAGACACTGACTAAAGTTCAAAATGTGTTGTAGGTAGGTACATTATTTTAGACCTATTTCCAGAAATCCTAAATTACAGTCCTGGTAAGTATACGGATGGCATGGGCTATTTCTTCCGTTGGCTGTCAACCAGGGCAATCCTCTCGGCCTGGTTATTTTCAGTTATTTGTTAGAATTTTTTATAATTGATAGTAAATGTACAGTACTCGACCCGAAGCTAAACTTTATACAGGGTGTAAGTCTAATACGGGCGAAGCTCTTAAGGGGTGTTAGTTTACGACATAATAAGTACATTCAAATAACTTTTACTTAAAATCAGAGCAACAAAATTTTCCATATAAAATAATTCGGCGCGCAATGTAAACCAACATACGCGAGTTAAGCACTCGTTGACAGCTAATTTTAAAAGCAGATGACATAACTGCCAAATCAACAATAACAAATGTTCGTACCTACATTGCTGCTCCGATAATCTTAAAAAAAATCGGTGGGGTCAAAATTAAGAGTAACTTTAAAAAAACCTTGAAATCCATGATTACACTAATGAATCCCATGCCTGGGTTAATTGATCGCCCGTATTAGATTTACACACTGTAGAACCCACGATCACTTGTTCTAAGTAATCAATAATTGTATTTCATAGAAAATGGTGTACCTTACTGGACAATGAAGTTCCCGGATGGAGGAGACTATGGGGAAGCGGGTTACGGGCGTCTCCATCGAGGGATTAAGGCATGCAGCATAGGCGAATACGTGGCTTATGCTACGCTAGCATAATGACTGGATATCATCAAAGTAGCTTTAAGAATAAAAAAGACACAAAGTCCCTCGCGGTATTTCGCGTATAATTACGAGTGTGGTATTAAATAAATATTTCACACTATTGTATTACGTACGCAAAAAAAAGAAAAAAAAAGAAACCTGGCAATCGTCGTGTGAATTAAAACAACCGTCACTATGACGAATGAGTCTAAATATAATCTTTAAATTTGGATGTACCTTAGAAATTGACATACATATGCAAATTGAATATTAGATAAATTTTCACAACACAACAGAAAATGTTTCCGTAACCAGAGTATATACGTACTGCCATGATGCCGCATTCGCACTCAATCAATCGTGTTTTAATTACTCTTTTCAAGCTTAATTGTTTCGGGCATTCTTCAAACAGGTGTCATTCTAATTAAAGAGTACGTACTCTGGTGACGTAAATACTTCCCACTACTTTCCACTTCTGGCTACGTAGCCAAGCTACCCATCACTACCGCTCAGTAGCATATCGTATTTATCTATCTCTATCACTCTTTCTTATTAGTGCGACAAAGGCACAATTTAGCATTAGCGACTAGCATCTTCGCTATAACGAATACATAATTTTGATATTGGCTGAATGCAACAGCTGTCTTTTCTATGCAATGACAGCGATTTAAATTGTACACTATTATGAGTTCCACGAGTGTGGAGTCAGTTGTTCGGTACCTGCATTTGGGAGCACATTTTTTACCACACGCACCCTGGACACGCATTCCAAACCTGATTCGGCGTAAAATGCAACAAACTCCCACGGGCCCCGCCAAAACATCACACGACTCCGTCTCTCGATGGTGTTTTTATGCACACAAACAAATATATTGCATAATAAATAAAAATTATGAATCGATAAAGATAACGGAGTTTCATTTGAATTTGTAGCTTGGTCTATTGCAAAATAGCTAATCACCAAATTAAAATAAAATATAAACCGACTTTAACCGATTTCTCCAAGATCCTCTATTTGTTTCCATCATTGGTTTCCTCAAATCCTACTTTCTGAATGCAAATTCTTGTAAATTAATAAAAATTACTAAAAGCGCCATACATGTCATTATATAAAAAATGCTGCAAATAAATCCAAGGATACATGGCAGGTCATCAATAAAACCAAACAAATCTATCTATTTATCGCAATTAATTAAGCACTTTAACGTGAACAATTTAATGCATAACAAGCAATTTGGTTTTACTCGGGGGCGCTCAACATCTGACGCTGGTGTCGAATTAATTAAACAAATATTTGATGCCTGGGAGGAATCACGAGATGCTTTAGGTATCTTCTGTGATTTGTCCAAGGCCTTCGACTGCGTTTGTCATGAAACATTGATCAGGAAGCTAGACCATTATGGAGTTAGAGGATCAGCATTAAATTTACTGGAATCTTATTTACGCGGTAGAATACAAAGGGTTGATGTGAATGGACAGCGATCGCCGGGGTCATTGGTCTCCACGGGTGTACCACAGGGATCTATATTGGGGCCTTTCCTTTTCCTTATCTACATAAATGACTTGCCACATCTCATAGAGACCCACCATGACATAGTATTGTTTGCAGACGACACCTCACTCATTTTTAAAGTCAAACGACAGCAACAAGCTTGGAATGATGTAAACAATGCTATTTCTAAAGTAGTAAACTGGTTTAATATGAATAACTTAATGTTGAATGAGAAAAAAACTAAATGTATTAAATTTGTTACAAGTAACATAAAGCATCAACAGGCTAGTATATTTGTGAAAGGTGAGGAATTGGAAATAGTTGAAAGTACAGTCTTTCTTGGTATAACACTAGACTCTAAGCTTCAGTGGGGTCCTCACATATCTAATCTCTCGAATAAACTGAGTTCTGCAGCTTTTGCAGTGAGCAAGATCCGACAATTAACTGACGTCGATACAGCTCGGTTAGTATATTTTAGTTATTTTCATAGCATTATGTCGTATGGCATTTTATTATGGGGCAGTGCTGCCAATTCAGAGACTAACACTATTTTTGTTCTGCAGAAGAGGGCTATTCGAGCGATATATAAAATGAGCCCTAGAGACTCACTTAGAGATAAGTTTAAGGTTATTAATATAATGACATTGTATTCTCAATACATCTATGAGAATATTATGTATGTACATAAAAATATTAGCAATTTTAGGAAAAATAGTGACATACATAATATTAATACTAGAAACAAACATAAGCTCGCAGTACCCGCCACTCGGCTCCATAAAATTAGGAAATCATTCATGGGTAATTGTGTAAGATTTTATAATAAACTTCCAGTAAATGTTACTGAATTTTCAGTCAATAAATTTAAGAATTTTGTAAAGCGTAAACTTATATCTATAGCTTATTATAGTACACAAGACTACATGAATGATAAAACACCGTGGGAGTAATTTAGGATTTAATTATTAGTTTGTTAAAGTCATGACATTCAATTACGATAATTTACGCTTGGAGACCTTATACATCTCCAAACGTGCATTATATAATGTTATTATTATATACCTATTCGGAGAGAAACCTTTACTTCTCTATAAATTATTACTTATAAATGTTCTGACTTTTTAGAGACTTTACATCTCTTGTTATTATTATTCTATTTCAATTTATTTAAAATCAATTTTATGTTTGTTTTTTTAATGCATGTTAGTTGTAAGATGTACCATGATTGATTGAAAAAATAATTCCCGCCAAGTTTCTTACCGGTTCTTCTTGGGTCAGCGGTGTAGGGTTCGAACCGGAAGTAGTTTCAATACCTAGACGATTCAAAAGAGTTTGTTGCTATTCCAATTTGAATAAAGAATTATTTGACTTTGACTTTGACTTTGACTATCCAAAAGAGCCAATACTAAAATTAACTAAAGGAGACACGATTATTTCTAACCCAGATGACATAGCTGAAAACTTCAATAATTTTTTCATTGACCAACACAGAAATGAGGCTACAGATTTATCAAAGGTTAACATAAGCACTAACTGTATCAAATCTATGTTCATGAATCCCACTATTCCATGTGATGTATTTAATATAATAAGATCCCTAAAAAACACCAACAGTGTGGGGTATGACGACGTAAGCACTAAGGCTGTAAAGCAAGTGGCGGATGTAATTGCTGCCCCCCTAAGTCACATCATTAATCTTACTATAACAACGGGAACATATCCAGATAAACCAAAGACTAGTGTTATAAAACCATTGTGTAAGAGAGGGGATAAAACGTGCGTTACTAACTACAGACCCATCACTCTAGCAACAGTCTTCTCAAAAGTTGTTGAAAAGGTTATTTATATGGCACTTTACGACTACGTGGAGAAGCAAAATATTCTAGTTGATGAACAAAAAGGTTTTAGGAAACAAAAAACCATTAACAGGGCAATACTTGATTTAGTTGGTCCTTTACTTGAGAATCTAGATAAGTGTAACCATGTATGTGCGATTTTTATGGATTTATCTAAGGCCTTCGATTATGTAGACCAAATCATTCTTTTAAAAAAGCTAAGCGCATATGGCTTGCGCGGTAATATCTATGAACTGTTCAAATATTACCTTAGTAACAAAAATCAGTACACAGAACTCAGTCAAATTTGTATACGCACTAAGCAAATAAAATGTTACCGATCTGAGAACAGAAAAGTCATATGTGGCGTGCCCCAGGGTAGTGTTCTGGGTCCGTTATTGTTTCTTCTCTACATTAACGACCTTCCTCGGCACGTCAAACACCCAATGGTATTGTTCACTGATGATAGTACTGTTATAGTTAAATGTAATAATGTAGAGACGTATGAAAACGAAATCAATAGCGCCTTTAAAGACATAATAGTATGGTTAGATGACAATAAGCTGTTGATTAATATTTATAAAACTAAAATCATGCACTTTCATCAACGTAAGGTGCCTTTAACAATAACATGTCGCTATCAGGACAAATTAATAGACAGTGTAAATAGTACTAAGTTTTTGGGGGTGCTCATAGATAGCCATCTGTCGTGGAAGGCCCATACAGATCAAATATGCATAAACTGAATCGGTTTGCCTATGCTTTGCATAAACTTGCTAAGCAAGCAAGCCCTGACGCCGTCTTGACTGCCTATCATGGATTTGTGACATCGACGTTACGATACGGTATAATATTTTGGGGCAATTCCCCCAACAGGGAGGCAGTTTTCCGAGCACAAAAACGATGCATCAGAGCAATGCGAGGGCTTCAATCGACAGAGAGTTGTGCACCCCACTTTAAAGACCTCCGTATTCTAACAATGCCATCCATGTATATTCTAGAAGTCATATTATTTATAAGAAGTAATCCCGGTCTTTTGAAGAAAGGACTATGCGTCAAAATGGACCAAAAACCAACAGAGCTGGGAGTAGAGTCATTAAAAAGGTCTCCTTACGTACTTTATTTCATTCTATAGGTGCAAAGTTGAATTCCATTATCCGGATACTTTTATATGAGTAAGGCGTTCTGAGAGTACTCCCTAAGTAAATCACCGTCGTCCACACACCAATCATCATACTATTTACTCTGATGAAAATACAAATATCTTCGTTTTGCAATGGAATTGAACATGGTACCCATAGAATGGAATGGAATAAATGTAAATATCTATTTAATGACACCACTTTCAGCTCTTTTGGTTTTTGGTCCACTCTCCATACAAATCTACCTATGGTCCTTTAATATTGTTGAGAGAAATTTAAGGCAAAGATATAATCGAGATTTTTGTACGGTAATTACTAATACAGCCCTGATGCGCAAAAGTGTGAAACACCTTGCATGTATAATATATAATAAGCTGCCTCATTCCTTGAAACTACTGCAAATGCCACTTTTCAAAAATAAATTATTAATTGACAAATGCTATTATTCTATAAGTGATTATTTAAATGATAATTTATAAATGTTGACTGACCAATAATTTATGTTTCTTTATCCATTGTTAATAATTTATAATTTTAAAACGTGACATTTACTAATGATTTATTTCTAACTAATTTGTATTATTGATTTTATTGATTATCTACTGTTAGCGGCATTTGGAACAGGGCCTCACGATGACAGTTCACCTGTCATCCGAGGGAGCTGGCAGAATCGAACTTCCCGCGTAATCAATGGCGTCGGTCGGATTTGCTCTCGTGTATTTAATTAGGAATAAAGTGTTATCCAAAGACTCGGTGCTTTTACTCTATCAGTTTCAGAAGTGAGATTATTGATAATCAATAATCATGCTCACAAAATAATTTGGCCGTAAAGGAAGATTTTCGTATGAAAATACAACCTTAAGTGCTAGCGTCACCACGGACGCGTACCTACTCGTTGATATTCAATCACTGAGTTTTTGGATAGCCACTAGTATTCAATTGCTTAATTCAATTGTTTTGTGATATAAAATACGGTGAGATGAAATGATCGTGAAAATGCCTACTGGTGTATTGAGAAGTGATATGATAAGATTGATAAGAAATCGACAGTGTTGGTAATAATAATACGGCTGGTAAATAAGTTATCACATCTGAGGCAATTCAGCTGTAATCGTGACTACCGGTAATATTCTACACTATTCTACAGTTTGGCAATAGTGCCTGAGTACAGGTATTGTGCTGGAATAGTTTTGGTAAAACAATGTGTTACATATACCTAGGCTACCTAGCCTTGACAAGAAATAAGTCATTTGCAATGAATTCTTATTTGAATCCACTTAAAAGTCCTGTAGATGTATAATTAGAACCTAGTGGTTGGTTTACATAAGATATGATTGTGTCTTCACATGTTTTATTTGAATGTAAAGACAAAATAAATGAAGAAATTGTTGCAACTTAGGTAGTACCTAGTGTACCTACCTATACCTAGTAATCCTAGTATACCTATGTTCTATGAAAGTAGGCTTTGTGTGGTTGTTTGTTTGTTGTGAGTTACAGAATATAAACAATCAGCGACATCACATCATGAAAACAATCTGGTGCATGTTACAATTAGAATGGAATGGGAAATACAATGTACACACCATGTACCTGGATAATAATTATGTTCCTGTGATGCAACTAACTGGTTTGTTAATTATGGCAACATGAATGCACATGACACCTTAAAGGTAAATTGGATAATGTTTGGAGGTCTACCATACTTCAATTGAGAGATGAAATATTGGATGATCAAGCATGAAACTACACAGACATCATGTTGAATGGCTGTTATGCTGAATAAATGTTACAAAAGTTGAAGATAAGGCAAAATTGACTGCGGCATGTTCATGTTTTACTGTGTGGTAATACTTATTAAATTACTGTAGAGCAAGAACTCTAATCACCGACTTTGGTCATGGTCATTGTGGCAGGTGAGTGCTGTGTTATATTTTGCTAAATTATCAACATGCTACCAGTATGATTTACAAGAATGGTAGAAGGTCCAATTACACTCAGTAAAGTGAAGCAGTGTTGAATAATGTATTACAAACCATGAATCATTGTAATATTGCAATGATACAAACAGGAGTCATCCTCAATCTTATGGACAAAGTGATGGAATGAGAGGAGTATTGACTTGTGAATCTGTATAAATATTAAAAAAAAATAGTCTTGTCATGTAATGTGATGTGGATGGTACCAGTACTGTAGGTGCAGTTCCCTACTTAAACAAAAATTACTGCCTAGACTGTATGCTAATGTGGCCTAATGTTAGGCTTGGAGCATGGTGATTGTTAATAGGTACTATAACTAGTACTGGTTTGTTATTACACTATAGTATTGGGTAACTGTAATAGTACCTAAATGAATTGTCACTTGAATAAAAATATAATATATATAAGTGGCATGCTAGTCTCATGAAGGATAATTTGATACTAACTGATTGAGCCAATATCGTTGGATTTTTATAATTGGTATTTGGAAGTTTCCTAAAATTGTATTGTTGACAGATGAGCTATTAATACCATTAATGAGACTGTGACTCTGTGACTGTATTGGTTACTGGGAATATTATGTCACTCACCTGCCTGGGACTCACATCACAAGCCTTAATTGAGCTTACCGTGGGACTAGGTCGATTTGTGTAAGATGTCCGAAGATATTTATTTATGTATTACATAATATAGATAATGGCATGAAGCAGCATAATACTCAGTTCTACATAATTACATGAATGCTTTTGAGTTACCATAGTTTTGAATGAAAGATAACTGGTTGGTTGAAAACTAACATAAGAAAATACAATGCAATGTCATGTCTCATCACATGATTCATCATCATCATCATCATCGGCCTATGATATTTTGCTGCCGGACATGGGCCTCTCCTGTTGTCTATGCCTATGGACGCAATGGGAGGTGGGTGCATATGATCGCTACCCTGGGCGGGTGGATTGGCGGTCGCAGTGGTGTGTCTACTGTGATGATGCTGCTGCCCATCATGAATCTTTTGTCAAATAATGGTTTATGACATTTCAATCTCTTAGTCAGACTGTTGCTGGTCCCGAGGAGTTGGGGTGGTGACAAATGTATTCTTACTGCCGTCACCACATGGCTGATGATATCACCGGCCAGCATGATTGCATGAACCGAATACTGCTGTAGTCTGTTTTCAGATATGCAAGCATGCTTAAGTTTGGCAAGCTGTACGGATCCAGTAAAGTACCTATACAAAATGGAACAGCTGTATGCGGACGCAGACTGTTGTTGATGCTGTCGATGTGACCCGTTGTTGCGGTTGGCAGGAACTTACATAGTTGTATGAGACGGTTGCACAAACTGTATCAAACCTACATTGGTAAGGCTGATGACGTAATAAACTAAACGTAAGTAATGCTGTGAGTTCTACAAGCTCAATAATGAATGCTGTGCATGACGTGGCGTGCACGCGTTGTGGATATGGACTTAAATCGAGCATTCATGGTTACAATGTCGGGTTTGCTAGACATTGAGAATATGGCATTTGTGTTCATTTACTATGGTATTTCACAGTGTGGTCATAGCGACGATGACCTGAGCTATAGTATAACAAGTCGACAGAACACTGATCACTTAATTCTGACCAAGAGTTAACAATGTGTTTGAGAGGCTAAAGGCTAACATCATCATCATCATCATCATATCAGCCGAAAGACGTCCACTGCTGAACATAGCGAGTAATAGGTCCATCGCTGTATGAACGTCTACCCGCCGATATCAGAAATGTAAACTCTGACGACATATTTGAAAAACGAGCAAAAGAATTCTTTTTGACGAATTCATTGTATTCCGTAAGGGAATACATCGAAAAATATACTTATTAAAATATATTTATTATTATACATAATATTGACATTGTTGCAATCTAGTTTAGACATTTTAATTTTAAATTGAATATATTGTAACTTTATTGTTTTTTATACACTTGACGATCTTTTTGTGAATTTAATTATGCATTGATGTTTAGAATTTGTTTTATTATTATTATTTTATATACATTTGACGATCTTTTTGTGAATTTGTGCTATTTGTTAACAAATGACATGTAATTTTCATTAAGAAATAAATAAATCTATCTATCTATCTATCATAGGCCTCTCCCAAAGATTGCCACAATGACCGGTCCTGCGCCACCGCTAAACTGAAGTGGCAGTGGGCGGGGCACATTGTGCGTAGAACCGATGGCCGTTGGGGCGGGAAGGTTCTTGAGTGGCGGCCACGTACCGGAAGGCGTAGCGTGAGTAGGCCCCCCACAAGGTGGACTGATGACCTGGTGAAGGTCGCAGGAGTCCGCTGAAGGCTAACATGAACCTGTCTAATGTGATGGAGACTGAGTTACATGATTGCTTAAAACAAATTACTGCCTCTAGTTTGTTTTCAGATAAACGAGTCTGAGAGTGGCATGTTGGCATGTTGTGGCTGTCGAAATATGCGACTGACGCGGCTAGCGGGGCAGTGCGGTCGAACTGACTACTGCATGGCAGTAGCGCGATGGATTTAGCTGCGATTGGTGGCGACACGGGCTGAGATGCAGCAATGAACGTGTGACTTGTATGAAGACTGAGTAAGCTATGGTCACGGCGTCTCTGACGGTGACGTAATTAGTGGTCACGGCGTCTCTGACGGTGACGTAATTAGTGGTCACGGCGCCTCTGGCGGTGACGTATATAGTGGTCACGGCGCCTCTGGCGGTGACGTATATAGTGGTCACGGCGCCTCTGGCGGTGACGTATATAGTGGTCACGGCGCCTCTGGCGGTGACGTATATAGTGGTCACGGCGCCTCTGGCGGTGACGTATATAGTGGTCACGGCGCCTCTGGCGGTGACGTATATACTGGTCACGGCGCCTCTGGCGGTGACGTATATAGTGGTCACGGCGCCTCTGGCGGTGACGTATATAGTGGTCACGGCGCCTCTGGCGGTGACGTATATAGTGGTCACGGCGCCTCTGGCGGTGACGTATTTAGTGGTCACGACGCCCTATCGGCGGTGATGTCCTGTTCACTACTTTTGGTAGTGATATTCTGTTCACGACGCCCTGTCGGCGGTAATGTCCTGTTCACTACTTTTAGTAGTGATATTCTGTTCACGACGCCCTATCGGCGGTGATGTCCTGTTCACTACTTTTGGTAGTGATATTCTGTTCACGACGCCCTGTCGGCGGTAATGTCCTGTTCACTACTTTTGGTAGTGATATTCTGTTCACGACGCCCTATCGGCGGTGATGTCCTGTTCACTACTTTTGGTAATGATATTCTGTTCACGACGCCCTATCGGCGGTGATGACCTGTTCACTAATTTTGGTAGTGATATTCTGTTCACAACGCCCTGTCGGCGGTGGCTATGTCTATGCTGTAAACGTAAACCCTAATGAGAGTAATTGTGTGTTACATGTACACGAAAGTTGACCCCTAGCGAAATTGAGGGACGTTGGAGAAAATGCTTGGGGCACACGTTGCTGGTGTGGAAGGCAACACCGTGCTGCGGTCCTGCCTGCGTGCTACTTCGTGCTGATGGCATATGGTTGACATCGAGACGGTAAAGAAGATGGAAATGGTGAGATAAAATTATATCTTAGTTTCCGGATACCAATTACAAACAATGTAATGCTCACAACCGTCGTGTTTATAATTGGTTAAAGTACTTAACAATGATAGAGAGAGAAATGTCGTAATTTGACACATGTAAACGCTTACGTCGTAATTTGACACATGTAAAAGGCTTATTTAAAAATGCCTGTTCACTACAGTTATTTCAACTAGTGCAAGTAGTGTATGATGTTAATGTGTCAAAAGTGTGTAAAGAGGATAATGCTGATATTACCATTACAAGTTGGTACTGTTCAGAAAAGGGCAAATGTTCCTAGTATTAGTGAGGACTGTTAAAGATTAATATAAATTACAGGGTTGACTGCATTGTGTAAATTGTTATCGTGAGCTGCATTCGAAGACAGGCGGCTCATGGACGCCAGGCTGTGTCTGTCGACCAGCTGTGCTTCGGCGAGCTGCGCTGAGTGAGCGCGCTGCCTTCAAAGCTGGCTCTATCTCAAACACCAATCATCATGCAATACTGAGGAGAACTGTGAGCCCATTCCATGTTTTAAGTACTAGGACAGTATCTGCAAGTCATAATTTTATCTGCTTTTAAATATTTATTGAATGGCGTGAACGTTCACGCAATGTGTGACACCTAATACCTTTCAAACGCTTGAGAGTTGTTTTTCACTCGTTAAAAAAAAAAAATAATAATTATGAGAAGTGGTACTTCTAAGTTAGTCAATTTATTAAACTGAATAACTAATCATGATGATGTTAACTGTGTTATGCACAATAGCACGCGTTGTAATTGTCAAGCTTGAGATTGGCAGTGTAGTCGCGATACAACATAACTTCATTATCACATGAAATCATAAGCATAAGTGTTATACCTATTTAAAATCAAATGGGTTGAAGCCAACTGATTCTAGATTATAATATATGCCTTTTAAAGACTGGTTTTTGTGCGGGTTACACATTGAAATTGATTTTGGTCAGTTCTCAGGGAACCATGTCACTACCATTACCATACCTGGGATAACTGGGGGCAAGTTATAGGGATTTGATATCGATTAAAAAGATGTAATTATAATAAAAGATGTGCTTATTGAACATTCTCGATTACAGTACAGAGGTTCGATGTCATATCTGATATCGCGCCTCTTCAGATAGTAAAAGTATGCAGATGTAATTTTAATCAAAATGACAATTTAAATATTGATATTTTAATATTAATTGTAAATTTTGATAACTACTTTAAAATAAACGCGTAAGGGCTTGTCCATTAATCACGTCATACTGTATAGGGGGATGGGGGGGTCAAGAAAAAATCACCAATTATCACCACAGGGGAGGGGGGTGGGGTCATCAGACAAATCACGTCTAATTTTTTGTTACTCTCGAATTTGCTGAACAGCATTATAGCCAGTAAAAAATCTTTACTTTTTTATAAAATACTTTTTAAATACTAAGTTTTAAAACTTCGCGATCATTTAGCTCGTAGTTGGCAAACAAGTACGTAAATTCAAGTGTTATTAAAAGGACTACTTCAGTTGGCAAAAAAATACACGTGATATTGGCTAGGGGGGGGGGTCCTGAAAATATCACCAAATATCACCATGGGGGCTGGGGGGGTTTAAAACATACCAAAATCGTATGACGTGATTAATGGACAAGCCCTAACTACCCGTTTATTTTTTATTTTATTTGAAGAATACCTAATATTTATTTATGCCGAATAACATTTTAATGTTGTCATTCACAGTAACATCGATATATTATTAGTCGATAAAATATTTTGCTACGTCACTTTCATATAAATGCCCCGAGTTATCCCAGGTATGACCATTACCCGTGGACATCGCGATGCAATTCAAATACTTAGGCAAAAGGCGAAAATTGTCTTCATGGAAGAAGATTGAGGTCAGGATGCCCGAATCTGTTAGCGGCATTTGGAACAGGGCCTCACGATGACAGTTCTCCTGTCATCCGAGGGAGCTGGCAGAATCGAACTTCCCGCGTAATCAATGGCGTCGGTCGGATTTGCTCTCGTGTATTTAATTAGGAATAAAGTGTTATCCAAAGACTCGGTGCTTTTACTCTATCACTACATGATTGTTGTAACTAGTTGTTGTACACCTCTGGGTAAAGCATAGCAGAACTTCTGAAATTCTTGTCCATCCACATACTGTAAATACCTATGTTTACAAATAAACGCTTTGATTGATTGATTGATTGATTGATTCAATAAATAAAATAAAGAAATGTGATTGCTCATGATGCGATCATTCTGTACTGAAAAACGTCGTACTCCCTTCGATCGTATTTTCATTACTGTTTTCAAGCTTATGTTTTTCGGTTTTTCATAAAAAGGTCTACTCGTAATTCTAATTACAGTGTCACTTTTTTGCCACTGACAAAAGCCACAATAGTCACATGTTAATTAGAATTAGAATTAAATTCCAGCGGATAAAAAGTCGCGGCAATTAGATTTACGGTGTTTCTATGCGATTTTATTACGCGTTGTTTTTTGTTCATTACCTTCACCACTTTATTTACCGTTTTATAAAAGCGAACGAGACTATTATGCCAGAATAGCAGACAAAAATGCGTTATACGCAGTTCGTCAATAATTTGCGAATGGTAATGATTTGATTGTTGCGACTGAATAATCGCATAATCGGCAGTAAGAATACATTTGTCACCAACCCAACTCCTCTTGCGGGTGTCGTAAAAGTCGACTAAGGGATTGAAGTGTCACTGACCATTATTTGATAAATATTGATGGGCAGCAGCGTCATCATAGTGGACACATTACCGCGATCGCCAATCCGCTTGCCCAGCGTGGCGGTTATGGGCATTTACCTCCTAATGCGTCTATACGCATAGTTAATAGGAGAGGCCTACGTCCAGCAGTGGACTATATATTCTTAACTATAATCTGCATCTTGATCTGATTTAATTTTTATTAAAAATTTTAAAATATTAAAATTATTTAAAAATATTTTTTGGCTGATGATGATGATGGTCTTAGATTAGGAGTTAGGTAGGTAAGTATTCAGGTAAAGGTGAGGCTCTGTAATTAAATTATTTAATGAAAAACGTGTTGAGTATAGTACATGCTAGATTTATACCCACCCTTGTTAAAAGTTTGCAAACATTATCATTATCGGTATAACAAAATTACACAAACTTCGCTGGTTTAGTTTCATGCTCAGCGGCCCTACCGTGAAAAACGAAATTCGTATATTTCGAGGATTTGTCTCTCTCACTGTAATGACGCCTTAGTTTGAGCAGAGAAAAATCCTCGAAATTTACGAATTTCGATATTCGCGGTAGTAGGCCAGAATGGCAGAGGATCGTGCTGCCAAGAGAGCATATTGTCGCTATAGGTACTTACTTATCTCTTATATGCAATGCAATACTCACTTTATGGAAAAAAAAACATCTGTATTCAGAGTGAACGAAAGGTGACAATTACAATTACAAGGTTACAATTTTGCTGGTGGTAGGACCTCGTGCAGGGTCCGCCCAGATAGCTACCACTGTCTTACCTGTTAGCCTGCTAAATAGCAGTTTTTGCACTGCTGTGTTTCGGTTTGGGGGTAAGATAGCCGGTGTAATTACTGGCATAGATAGAAGCAATCCATCTTAGTCCTCAGTTTAGGCAGCGCATAGGCGATTTTTTGGTCTGCATGTCCATGGGCCCCAGTTCCTGCCTTCCGTCAGGTGGGCTGAGAGCTCAGTTGTCTACATTCGTAAAATAAAAAAGTAACTATGGCAACGATGTGTGGGACGACTGGTCGTCACCCGGTTGGACGACCCAGGTACCGCTGGGAGGAGACAGTCGAAACAGGTCTGCTACCGCGAACACTGAAGTTCGTAAATTTCGGGGATTTTTCTCTGTCACTCCAATGAAGGCGTCATTATATTGACAGAGACAAGTCCCCGAAAGAGAACTTCGGCGTTCGCGGTAGCAGGCCAGGATGCTTAGCCAAGTTGCTAATCGCTAACGCTTAGTAGCGTATCGTAGTTTTCCCTCTCTGTCACTCGTTCATATTTGTGCGACGAAGACGGTTAGCTGCCCTTCGCTTACGATTGAAGATTAAGCGTTAGCGATTGGCAACTTGTTTAAGCACCCTGATCTGCGACATCTTCAAGTCAGTAACTGGCAAGATATTGCGCATGAACGAGAGAGATGGCGTGCTCTTTTATTGTGTTTGTTAGGACAACGTTTAATGAGGACCATTATAGGAGGATTAAGAGTATCAGGACTATTGCAAGAGATAATTATAATCTACCGGGGGGCAGGAGAGGAGAGGAGGCGGGAGGCAGTAAGTCCTCAAACCGGAGTCTTAATGAAATCAAACCGGAAGTCCTCAAACCGGAGTCTTATATTTTTACTGGAATGTGGGTACTGTGGAATGCGTTAGGAAATATAGAATTCAATAAAACATTTTTCAAGGCCTTGCAATCCTAGCATTTTTTGTTTTATTTATTTCAAATAGTTATGTGCCCATTAATTAAAAATTCCTAACGCATTCCACGTTAGGAAATATAGAATTCAATAAAACATTTTTCAAGGCCTTGCAATCCTAGCATTTTTTGTTTTATTTATTTCAAATAGTTATGTGCCCATTACATTTTACTTCATACGTAGGTAATTACTCATATCATAAATCACATACCTATAATTTTTGTGTGACCTAAATTGTTTCACCCGTGCCCGTGAATAGGTACCTACTAAAATATTGAAATTAATAATGAAATCTTCTGAGACTGTTAATATAAAGTTTGCAGCAAATACCATCTTGGGTATTCCTATAAGGGTTTGAAAACATTCGAATATTTCAAGTACCTATTTGAAAATTCGGTTTTTTCATTTTGAGATATTCGTATAAAAATATTCAAATAGTTTGCGAAATATAATAACATATTGAAAATGTTGGTAAAATCACCTACTTTCTTTTACATATTTACGTTAAGTATTTCAATCAGACGTGATATCCTGCAGTAGCTATATAATATATCCTAACTGTCCGCTTAGTTCATTTTAGGTAAAGTCTATTTCAAATACGAAGGCCCGATTCCGCTTAACAAAGTCATTAGGCGTCAGCAATAGGATCAGTGATAACAAAAGAAACCTGACCAGGCCCTTTTGTGGCGTGATATTATATGCATACATCGGTGTATCACACGTGACAATTTGTAGTGGACCAATTAAATGACAAAAGTTTCAAGTGGCATCGGGCCTTCCTATTTGAAATGGACTATAACCTTGTTTTACTAGGGTGCACCAGTATTTACCGAAACTTCATAAAAAGCCCCCAAATTAGTTTTCTTGAATAGCATTAATGGGGAATGCGAAGTAAAACGATTACATTCACAGTGATGTATTGGCCCTAGCGTGATGGACTACTTTACGTAAACTTTACTTACCAACTTGTGCGGTGTGATTGCTGGTTATGAATAGCGCCAACCTATCTCCTCGTTGGGTGTCGTAAAAGCTGACTAAGAGACTATACTCTGGCAGATCCAAATAGAATTGATTTGAAATCTGCATGATGTTCGTGGCGATAGCCTACAAATTGCTTGAATAGATTGTTTTTGATAACAAACACTCTCTTATTTAACATGAGATACCCCAAAGTAACAAACCGTGCCTTAAGATTGAGGCTACATGGCTGTGACAGACAGTAAGAGATGTACTTTTATTTAGCAATGTGGCCAGTCTTCTAAGAACATTAACAAAAGTATTTATGTTGGTGCAGAGCCGTATTTGAAATGGACTATAACCTTGTTTTACTATGGGTGCACCAGTATTTACCGAAACTTCGTAAAAAGCCCCCAAATTAGTTTTCTTGAATAGCATTAATGCGGAATGCGAAACAAAACGTTTAAGTTCGCACTGATTTATTGACTAAAGCGTGATGGACTACTTGTGTGCCGTGTGGTTGATGGTTAAGAATAGCGCTAACCTATCTCCTCCTTGGGTGTCGTAAAAGCTGACTAAAGGACTGTACTCCGGCAGATCCAAATAGAATTGAATAGAAATCTCCATGATGTTCGTGGCGATAGTCTACAATAAAAACTTAAATATATCTCTTCATATCTCTTCAAGAAGATCTCGATAGGATTTATCAATGGAGTATCGCAAATAAATTGTTATTTAACACTAAGAAGTGTTCCGTTATGATATTTAGTCGCGCTCGCAGTCCTTTATCCATCAGTTATTTTCTAGGTACGGAACCTATAAAACGTGTGGATACTGTTAAAGATCTAGGTATCATATTCGACTCCCAGCTCAATTTTCATGTTCATATGAAAAACCTATCTTCCGACTGCTATCGGAGATTGGGCTTTGTCATTCGGAATATGCGTGATTTTGACAACCCGCTTGCCATTAAGCTCGTGTTCACTACTTTAGTTAGGAGCAAACTGGAGGCAGCGGCTATTGTGTGGAATCCGTATGAGGTCATTTACACATTACTTCTGGAAAAAATCCAAAAGACGTTTTTGCGATTATTATATAAGAAAACTTATGGGTTCTATCCATTTCTTTACCCGACTAAGTTTATACTTGGCATGCTAGGATTTAACTCCCTAGAAGTTAGGCGTAATTATGCTCTCATGACCAACGCGTGCCGAGTGTTACGAGGGGATTCGGATTGTCCTCAGCTGGTTTCTCAACTAGTACGCCTTCGCGTGCCCCCGTTGTGTCAGGTAAATATAAATTATAGGCCACGCAAGCGCGACTTACTGGCTGTCCCTAAAGCGCACTCGGTGGCATACAGGAACTCTCCACTAGTCCGTGCCTTGCTCTACATAAATGCACTTGTCAAAGCAGCACCTGAGTGTGATATTTTTGCCAGTAGTTGGAAGGTAATTTGTGATGAATGCAAGAAGTTATGTGAGGCGATGGATGACCGTCCGTCGTCAGTTAGTTATTAAGCTGTATTTTTGTTTTTTAATTATATATTTTTTTCTTTGTTATTATATTTAAATTTCTGCAGCGCATTAGTATTTACTGTAATGCTGTGTAAATTTGTTGATAAAATAAAATAAAATAAAAAAATATATTTTTTAACAAACACTCTGTCACATGAGTTACCCCAAAGTAACAGACCGTACCTTTACCTTAAGACTGAGACTACATGGCTGTGACAGACAGTAAAAACTAACTTTTATTTACCAATGCGGCCCGTCTTCTAAGAACATTAAGAAATCTACTTTTTTTGTATAGAGTCAAATTTTTGTATGTTTTAGATAAAGTTGTCGACAAAATTATAATAAAAGAAACACAACTTCGTGGTTCATGGAAAAAATAAGTCATAATGTGGCAATGTCAAATATATTTTTATTTCCATAAAACATAATGTGGAAACTTTATAAAGTGCTTACTG